>QEPC01009251.1:5880102-5932742 GCA_003113815.1 Sphenodon punctatus
ACAGTATTCCTGTTAGCAATAACTTCATTAAGAAAAGTTAGTGAAATAGCAGCCATAATAATCTCAGAACCATATTTGCAGATTTATTTTCCAAGATAGAATAGATATTGCTTTACATCCTAAATTCCTACCTAAGATAGTATAAGTAAGACAGCTGTGAGAATATGGCCTTTTTACCCGGGCAGATTTCTGTGTGTTCATGGGTGGGGGAGCCCCGTGTGAACGATGTGGTGCACGCATCCATGGTGAGTGGGGCTGCATGCGCGCCTGCCTAACACACATCCCCACGCACCCCCCACTCATCCCCACACACGGAGCAACCGGAGGAAATGGCGGTTACTCTGTGGGTGTGGATGAGTGGGAGGTGAGTGGGGATGTGTGTGCAGCCATGTGCATGCCCCGTCCATGCACTGGCGCGCCTACGGACCCCCCCACCCGGCGGAGCCATGTAAAAACAGCATGTGAGGAGTCACTCCAAAAACAGAAGGTTGCTGCCTTGTAAACAAAGTTCTTTGAGATGGCTCCGAACATTCTCACAACACCCACCCTTCCAGCCCAAATTTTTTTCTTATATTTCTAGAAAGGGTTGAAAGGAACTGTCATTCTGAGGGGGAGAGTGCTTTTTATACTAGAGGAGCTTGAGACCATCATGCAGTCTATTATTTGGATAGGATGAGCGTGCACAACCAAGTTGTGAGAATGCTGGGAGCCATCTCGAAGAACCTTCTTTACAAGGTAACAACCTTCTGATCAGCACATGGGCAGGAGCTGTTTCAGCTGGTCCCCTGTATCCGGCTGCTGCTGCTGGAGCCTACTAGGAGGGAAAGGAAGGTGAGGGATGGGGACAGGAGCCAGGGAGGGGAGGCAGACCAACTTATTGGGGAAGAAGCTAGCTGCAGCCTGCCGCCCAGCCATGCAGCTACAGGGCCCCAGCTAGCTGCGGCTGTGCCGGCTCCGGCCCCAGCAAGCTGTGCTGACTCTGCTTTGCCGGGGGGGAACAGGGTATGCTTGCCTTCTAGCACAGTGCACAAGCCAGGGGGAGACTACAATAGTAAGTGTTTACAGAGTTCCACTTCCCCGGCTCTCCGACAGGGGAGAGGAGCTCAAGTGCGCATGCGCAAGGCTGCAGAACTAATTTATTTAATCATTAATATCTCGGTTTTGGCTGAACCAATCCGTATCATATTTCAGAAGCTGCTGTTATAGATCTCATGCGCCAATCCTGTGAAGTTTGGGGGCTCAACTCATCCAGGGGGAGGAGATATTTATTAATCAAAATTGTGAGGACGCTGTGCATTTTGACCACAACCAATTAACGTTAAAACAGTCATAACATTTTATTTTCCTGCTGGATCTTCTTCAAATTTTGTGCATATGATGGTCCTCACAACTTATAGCCATGGATAAATTTTCAGCAATGTAGCTCAAGCAGTTTCCTCAAAATCGGGGGTTCAGCAGTCCCCTGCTTATAATGGAGAGTTGTTGTGCATTTAAGTTTTAGACAGCTATCGCTGCCTGAAAATAGTGAGGTCGTGTTTCTATTTATGATTTTTAACTGATGCCAAGGCTTAAATGTCTCCTAAGTGTTTAGGCTGCACCAAAAAAAAATAAAAAAAAAATTGAGTGCAAACATTCTTATTCGCTAACTTACCCTTAAACTCAATTAAGAATGGTTTTTTTTCAAAGTTGCTTCTAAACACTGAATACTGAATTGTTCTACCAAAAACTAATCTCCTCTATATTATATGAAATATCTGAACGCACCAGTGAACAGATTTACAGGAGCTTATCCAATTTTGACCAGTAATTGGATGTGCCAAGGCCAACGCCTCTCTCTGATCATTTATACAAACAGTGCCATTCATCTTCCTTACCTATAGTTTATTCAGAACTATGATCCAGCTGAGTGCTGCATTACACATCAGCCGAGTGCTGCATTACACATTCCCTGCTGTAGACTGGACGTCAGCACAGTTTCCTGCCCTAAACAAACAAGGGCTGGCAATGCAGTGAGACATGGCATCAGCAGATACCCACTGGAACATGGGAGAGTTGCACAGATCTCCAGGGAGAGGACAGAAGGCATTTTTTTTTTAAATGAAGAGATTCTACAAGAGCATTTTTCCAACTCTCTCTGCAAGATTCCTAGCTTCCACCCCACAAAAATATTTCTGGAGTTCTGGTGCACATCTATTAATATAGGGCAATCAATCAAAATGCAAGCACAGTTAACTCTGACTTTACTGACTGTTCGGAAACAGCAGCCGATGGAGAATGTGGTGGCCTGCCTTCTGCTGGGGGTAGGTCACACATTACACCAGTGCTCTGTAATTTGCACTGGCTACCAACAGCCTTCTGGTCACAATTCAAAGTGTTGGTTTTGACTTTTAATGCCTTAAACCATCTGGGCCCCAAATACCTGAAAGACCGCCTCTCCCTTCATGACACATCACAGCCTCGGAAGACAGCCAGGAGAGAATTCCTTCTGGCAGGTACCATCTGCCCATTAAGTTTATACAGAGAGGCTGCCCCACAATTATGGAACTCCCTTCCCCTTGGAGATTTGTCTCAGCCTGATCCTACTCATTTTCCAGAGGCAATACCAGATATTGTTGCTTGGCCAATCATCTGGCAGGCAGGGGCACAGCTGTGGAATTTAACTTGCTGTATTTGCGTATTTTAAAATATTAGGGGTTAGGAAATTTTATTTAGTTTTATTCTGTGTGTTCAAATGTTTTTGTCTTGTAATAATACTAGTAATTGTATTTTTATAGTGCCTTTAAATGGCACTCAGTGCCTTACAATCCTAAAAATATAAAAATAATATAAAAAACCATTTGAAAAGGGGAAGGTAAGAGGGAAGACCAACTAAATTAAGAGGAACCAGCAGGGGATCCTAAAAGCAGATACAGAATAAATGAGTTTCCAGGTGCTTTTTAAAAGGTAAAAGAAACTGAAATGGGTATCTGGAGGGAGCGAGTCCACATGGAGGGGCCCATCATAGCAAAGATCCAATCGTTCAGACTTAAGACATGATGCTGGGATCCCCAAACAGTGGGTGGTTTCTGAGTGCAGATACTCATCAGCGTGAGGCTCCAGGAGCAGGTCTCAAATCTAGACTGGACCTATACCATTCAAGGCCCTGAAAACCAGCAGTGCAATCTTAAAATGTAATCCATTGCTCTACAGGCAGCCAATGCAGAGAACACAGGTTGGGTGTAATATGATCACAGCTGCCCAAACCAGTAAGCAGTTGTGCTGCCACATTCTGAACAAGCTGCAAGCGACAAATAAGCACTGCTGGCAGCCAGTAGAAGAGGGGAGTTACAAAAATCAAGTCTTGTGGTCACCAGGGGATGGTTCACTATGGCAAGGACAGCCTGGAATAAAAAAAGGGCAAAACTTAGGCATCTCTCTTGCCCCGTGAGCCTTGTCAACTCATCCTCGGAGAAATGTGTGAATGATACAGCCAGCTGGATGCACTGGAGCTACCTCATGCTCAATCCAGGGAAGACAGAGGTGACAGTGGGGTGGGGCAGCCGTTATGAGAATGTCCTTGCCTCCCTTGGGCCCCTGCATGTGGATGTATACCCACCCCGAGATTCAAGGGCAGGATAAAAAATGTTAATCGATGAAGAATTCAAATATGTTCAATATTCTATTAAAACCCACTAGGGTTCATCTCAAAAAAGCTTGCAAAATAGAAGGAACCTTGACGCATTGGGGACCTAGTAACATAGTTCATCTCCCAGCACCTGTAGCTTGACTTGTTTAAGACGTTAGCATGCTTATTAAATAGACAATGTTAGGTCTCGTTTACACTGGAAAAACACAAATATAGCTACATCAAGGAAAAAAGTCCTCTTATGACCAGGCTCCCCAGCAGAGCCAAGTCTACAACACAGAGGACTTCAGAGAGTTCACTTCAGTACCATATCAGTCATCCTCAGACATCCCCTTGATACACAGTATTTATCAGAATACTGATTGCAGAACAGCTACTTTGAAACTCCAAAAAACAAAACAAAGTAATTTATTATGGTCACATCCTTATTGCCTTTATTTCAATGTATCTGCCTCAAGATATTAAATGCATTCAAGGTTACTTGGAAGCAGGTAACTACTACTAATCATAATTTCTAAAGCGCTACTAGTCAGACGCAGCACAGATGCCAATATAACTGCATTCAGACTCAAAAGACTAAAGTGTTTGGTTATATGACTAATTTAACTTTAATTGCATGCATTACAAAGCACTTACAAACTAGTTTCAAGAAGGCCTACGTCAATACTGAGTGTGAAAAAGGGTTCACTATAAATGCATTTAGACCAAATAAAAGTTTCAAACAATTGTTTAATTTCTGCTAGGGAAGAGGAAATTTACACTAAAATGTCCAACTTTCTAGAAAATAAGAAATGTGGATCTTTCCCATTAAAGCTGAATAAGCGGATTAAAATCAGAAAGTTCTTTGTGTTGCCACAACAATGTTTTGTCACCATTCTGAAGGGCTTCGCGAACTTAAGAACTCCCATATAAACAGTACTGGATAACAATGCCCTTCTGTTTTAGGAAATGAGCAGACCCACTATCAAGTATTTTCCTGAATAAATTGTTATGCCGACTCAACACCAGACTCACATCTTTGTTCCCCCAAACATGGATACAAACATTCCGTGAACTGTTGAATGCTTTTGACTCTGAGGATTTTCACCGAACAAGAATATAGTTTTTTCATTTAAATAAAAAATCTACCAGAAATGAGAACATATGTACGTTTTTGTTTACATAGAGTCTAGGTTATCAGCCATCTTGAAACTTTCCTGAGAACTTAGCTACATTTAGGGTGTCTTCAGATGTGATGGCGACAAAGCACCACCACAATCTTACACCCTCTGGGGTTGGACACCCACCATGGTCAGGATTCGGCCAGGCCCCTGAACTCACGTGACGGTGGTCTGGCCGCCAGGTGGGGCAGGGAGCCAGAAGGACATGCAGCTGCCCATCCCCATGCTGCGTGCAGCGGCCCATCCTCCCTGACGGGCTGCCATGGTGGCCAATGACAGGGGGATTGTTTGGTTCCAGCCAGATGTTCACCACAATGAACCTTCGGCTGGGATCAAGCTTGACGACGGTTCTTGACCTCCGGCCGGCCGGAGGTCGAGAACCATGATTAGAGTAGCCATGATCCAGGATGGGCCAAAAGTAACATGCGCTACCTTTGGCCCATCCCAGATCGTGGCCCTGACCGTGATATAGGATCGGTCGCAGCAGCCTGATTGGCCGCTGCGCCCTCCCGTCTCTCCGAGGGCGGTCAGTCGGGAGAGCGCGGGGGGCGGGGCTGCGCGGCCGCACATTGCGCCACACAGCCCCACCCCCTCCCCAATCCCTGTTAGCGATCAGACTGGCACATCTAAAGGATGGCTGGCCTGATCACGGACCGGGATCCGAGACGGATCCCGATACACAGTTTAGCGTGGCGGGCCAAAAGACCCGTCATGTCTGAAATTACCCTTAGACGCCTCCAAACCATTTTAATTTTCTTGGAAGTCAAAATCTACAATAAAATCACACTTAAGATTTTTTGCAGGCACTTGATAAAGTAAAGCTGGCTTATGTAAATGTAGCTTCCTTACCACATACAAAACTTCTTTCTCTGTTTTTAGTTAGATTTGGCTTCAATAAACCTTGAATTTCCTTCTACAAATATGACCATGTTTAAAAAACATCTTGTGGGTGGTTTCTTAAAGCTTCATTATACCCAAGACAAGAATCGCAACACTTCTACTCAACAGATACAGAGGAAATAAATATTATTACTTTCATAAGCCACTGCATATTGTCACAGTTTCATCATTCTGAGCTAATTTACCCTGCAAATTATCGGCCTATAAGCCTTCTTTGTACAATAAGCAAGATTTATGCTCAACTTCTGCTAACAAGGCTTGCTTCTTGGATAGACGACATTAATATATTCTTGCCCTAACAGGCTGGTTTCAAGAAGTCCTGTTCAGCTGTTGAACATTCTATTGTCCTGAACCATCTGACTGGGAAGTATATGAAGCTTTCGACTCAGTCAATAGGAATATTTTATGGGCCAAGTTAGCTCTTACCTCCATTGTCAAGCGGTTGCTATTTCTTATACAGAGCCTTTATCGGAATACCACCTTTGTGGTTAAGACTAGCAGTTTAGGAACCCTTACAAGGGAAATAGATGCTCCCAGTGGGGTTAGACAGGGGTGTGTCTTGGCCCCCACCCTATTTAACCTGTTCATTAATGACCTTATTCCGCTGATGGTAGACTCAAAGTTCTTTCCTCCTAGATTGGCTTCTCACCATCTTGGATGCCTGCTCTATGCTGACGACTTGGCTTTAGTTTCTCAAACCCGTATAGGCCTCTCTAGACAGCTCGATGCATTTTCTGGTTATTGCAGATTAAATAAATTGGCAATTAACCATGAGAAATCAAAGATTGTGATGTTCTCAAAGAGGAGAAAGGTGTACATCTGGATCTTGGATGGCCATAATATTGAGCAGGTTAGGACGTTTAAATACCTAGGACTGTATTTCCATGCCTCAGGTGCTTGGAAAGAGCAGTATAATAGAGCACTTCTGTCAACAAAAGGACTAACTCCCCCTTTAATGAGGTTATTTTCAAGATAAGGGGAAGATTCAATTAAGTTGGCCACGGAGGTATTTAATTGTAAGGCAAGAGCTAAGTTCTTGTACGGTGCTGAATTATGGGCCCCCTTGATTGCTGCCAATCTTGATATTCCCCAGTCGAGTTTTCTTAGATTCCTGGCCAAAGCCCCTGAAGGTACTCCACTGGCTACTATTAGATGTGAACTGGGACATACAAGCTGGGCTTATAAAGCCTGGTGCATGGCTCTTCGAGCATGGTGCAAAATCTTTGGTCCTTCTGTCACTGGTCTTGCTCGTTTTATGGGGCTTGACAAGCCTAGGAGCCAGTGGAGAATCAACATCGAAGCTCATCTGTGTAAGATGGGCCTCTCCCTCCCGGAATATCTGCAGGGTAGGAATCCCAGCTTGGTTTGGTCAGAAATTTCTATGCATTGGGAAGATATGGACTGGCAAGCGGACTTGACAAAGATTAGGGCCTCACCCCATATGTTGGGCTATCTGACCATGATGCCCTCTAAGGGGCAAGCAGCCACATATCTGAATTCTGGATTCTCTGGCAGAGCCAGGAGACTGTTTTTGAGTGCTCGCTGCAATGCCCTCCCCACCACACTCTTGGAGGGTCGCCTCGGAGGTATTCCCTTCGAGGAGAGACTATGTCGCTTTGATTGTCTGGAGGTGGAAACATTAGACCATTTCCTTCTGAGGTGCCAATTATACGCTGAACCTAGAGAGTCTTTACTGAAGCCACTGTTGGATAAATATCCGGGTAGAACTGAAAGAGCATTATCGGATGCAGATCTGGAGATAACGACCTCAGTAATTAAATTTCTAGACCAGGCAATCATACAGAGGGATAAATTTTTGGCTTATAAACCTCTTGACTGTCATGTTCATATGGAGCTTTGACACTTGGTTAGTTTTTGGACAGTTTCTGGCCATCTCAATAGCTAGAATTGATATTTTTTATTACTTTGTAATGCATTATTACAGGCTTAGAAATGGAACCCTTGTGGTTCTTGTTTGATTAATATGTTTTTTACCTGTGTGTTTGTTCCGTTTTGTGATTTTTGTAAGCAATGACCTCTGGTCACGCTGTTAATAAATTTGAATTTAAATTTGAATTTAAATTTTCACCGCTTACAGATTATTATTATTTTTTTAAATGAGTCCTATATTCTTTCCCTAATCAATTAAACTTCAGGTCTGTTTTTCGATACCATTGTTATCTGAAATTTTATTTAATAGTATGTACATGTAATTAAACATGAAATCCAAAGAACAAAGAATCCTGAAGGAAAATGTTACATTTTAAGTCATTAGCAGAGGGAAGCTTGACAGTAGTTACAGTTGCTAGAAGCTGCGCCTCCAGCAACACACAAATATTGTAGACCCTCTCAAAACCAACCATAACATTTTTGTGAAAAACTTCAGAAGTTCTTTCTGAATAAAAAATGGGTGTCAAAATTTCTGCTAAAAAAATCATTTCCATGAGAACCTCAAACTTTTCAGCTATCAAACCGTAGAAATTTTAATTGAGTTTTTATGTCAAAAAACAAGGTTTTCAGAACACAATGGAATGGATGAAAATCTGATACCAATAAAAACTGGATTTCTGTGTCTATTTATAAATTTCAAGTCAACTCTACAGGTAAAATGAGGAAATGGTTTTTAGAGATTACTGTCAAAATGATTCATTTTTAGGTCTGTTCTTACAACAGACCAGCCGCTTTCTAATTTAATTTTTGGGAGGATCTGACACCATAACACAAGCAATGCAATTAGGATTCTTAATGTTTGACTACCAATTTATAGTTACTTAATTTTTTAAAAAAAATAACTTATTCTTTGTAAGATTACACTTATACAAATTTCTGCAGACAAACCACTACTTAACGCTTCCATTAATAGCAGGAACCCATGTTCACTGTGTTTTCACCACTGATGGCAATGGAAACAAATGCAGTGAACGTAGGTCCTGGATTAACAGTCATAAACAAGAGATTAAGGAAGGCCAAATCGTTTTTAAAAACCATGATCTTAGGAGCAATCCTCATTTGTCCAGGTACGTTATGTGGGAGCACATGATCATATTGTGTGCCGAAGTCATAGCTAGATATAAGTGGCTCCTAAATTCTTATTCCCAGCAAGAGATATCGTTGCTCCCTCTCATTTGTGCATGCAGTGCCATCCACCAGAGCCCAGCACAGCATCTTTATATGGTCAGCACTTAAGTGTGCCCCAGGTGTAGAGGATTGTTCCACACCACCACATTACAGCCTGCTGGCCTGATCACGCTACTCTCACTGCAAGGGAAGATTTGACACCATCTCAGTCTAGAGCAAGCACTTCATGGCACTCACACAACCCTCTGATGCACATGGGCAAAAGAGGATTGTGCCCCTTCTATTTAGCCCAAACAAACCTCTAGAATCTTTGTATCCAACTGCTGACTACACTATACTTAGATTTCACTTATAAAACTGCAGAAGCTTGGTAGATACCTAGCATAAATAAAAGCTGTCACTCCCATGTGGAAAAGACATAACTGTAAAGCAGCTACATTTTTATCCAACAACTGAGGAGATTCCGCTTTCTTCATTGTTTGAGAAATAAGAAAAAGGAGGATGATCTTGGGGTTTAAGTTAATGAACCAAAAATTAGGAGACAAAGTTCAAATCCCAACTTCACCACAGACACATCTCATCTTTTATAACATTGGGGCAGGAAGTCCCTCCCTGCCCACATCCGCCTTGCCCCCTCCCTTCAAATCCCTCCTCAAGACCCATCTCTTCCGCTCTGCCCTCCCAGACTCCTCGCTTCCCTCACCTAACTCCTGCTGATACCCTCCATCCAGTACAATCTGTTACCTAAGGTCCATGTACTCATATCCTCACCACATGGACCAACCAGCCCTCATTCTCGATGTAACCAAGCCAAGCGCATGCACTTGGGACCACGCATCCTCGTGAATGTTACACTCCTTGTCTCTTCCCTCTGTTCCCCTTCCTTCGTCTCCCCCCCACAATCTCTCAGATTGTAAGCCCTAGGGCAGGGACAGTGTCTATTCAATTACTTTGTAAAGCACCAGATACACTGTTGGCGCTATATAAATGTTTGCTAATAATAATAAACTTCTGTGTCCTACCTGCGCAATCTCTCTTCCATCTTTTGTCTTCTCTGTTTAGATTACAAGGTCTTTGGGACAGGGGTCATCCCTTAGTGTCTAATATTTTTATTTATTTTATTTATAAGAGATCTTGATACCCCGTCCCTCCTGACACAGCAGATCAGGGCAGAACATAGAATATAGAACAAGGGTGTCCAAATTTTGGTTGAGGGCTCTAGGTGCATCTATAATAGTAATCCGATGGGATTTATGAGTAAAAAGATTTAGGTTTGTCAACATTTGTCAGGTTTATAGCAGCATGAAAGCTGCAAAATAGCATTTTTCAAGGCAGATATTCGGTCCTTCAGAAGATGATGCCAGAAGTGGTGCCAGAGGTTATGGATGCCACATCTGGTCAGGTTTTGTGGAATCAGTTCCAGCTGGTATTGTCCACCGATGTGGTGGAGCTGCAAGGGCCACCTGTGAACTTGGTACCTGCCCATCCTGGCTGGGGACATTATGGCCGTTGCTGGCAGGGATTGACAATGCTTCCTTTATAGAGGAGAGGGTCACGGGGTGCCTGAAGGAGGCTGTGGTGCAACCCTTGCTCAAAAAACATCTCTTGACATCAACGACAAGGCAGGACCGAATATCTGCCTTGAAAAATGCTATTTTGCAGCTTTCATGTTGCTATAAGCCAGCTACTGGCCAGTCTCTAACCTTTCCTTTTTATGGAAGGGTATTGAGCGGACAGTGAGACAGCAGCTCCAGGGGCATCTGGATCGCATCGGCTTCCTTGACCCTTTGTAGTCTGGCTTTCATCCGGGGTATGGCACAGAGACTGCGCTTGTGGCCTTGGTCGACGATCTCAGCCGAGAGTTGGACCAGGGTCGATCCACTCTTCTGATTTTGTTAGATCTTTCAGCAGCGTTTGACATGGTTGACCACGAGATGTTGGTGGCTCACCAGCAGGACCTTGCCAGGGTGGGTGGAACTATTCTTGAATGGTTCCGCTCATTCCTGGCCAGAAGATCTCAGCATGTGGTACTGGGGAATTGTACATCTTCCCCCCTGGCCCTCATGTGCGTAGTCCCACAGAAATCTATTTTGTCCCCTATCCTTTTCAACGTGTATATGCAAATACTGGGCTGATGACACCCAGATGTATCTATCATTTTCATCTGACCCAGGCCCAGCAGTCTCGGTATTTACCTGGAGCCTGGCTGTGGTGGGGGATTGCATGGAGGACAAGCCATCTGAAGCTGAATCCTGATAAGACGGAAGTGATGCTGGTGGGGAAGGGCAAAGAAGCGGAGGTCGCCATCATAGATGGGGTGCGTCCCTCCATGGTCCCTCAGATTCGGAGCCTTGGCGTTCCCCTTGACTCACAGCTCCACTTGGACAACCAGGTGGCAGCTGTGGCAAGGAGCGCGTTTGGTAAGTTACATCTGGTCAGACGCCTTCAACCATAGGGCTACCCCTGGCGACGACTTGGAGGCTGCAGCTGCTGCAGAATGCAGCGGCCTGTCTCCCTATGGGACAGGTCAGCAGAAACACGTAACACCGGTGCTCTGATCTCTGCACTGGCTGCCTATAGTCTTCCGGGTCCGATTCAAGGTGTTGGTTATTACCTTTAAAGCCCTACATGGCCTGGGCCCAGCTTACATGTGGGACTGCTTCACCCCTCATGTCCTGGATTGGCCTCTGCCGTTGACTAGGGACACCTGCTTGGAGGTTCCCCAGGTTTCTCAGGTGGCCATGTTCCAGTGGGTGTTCTCGGTGGCCATGCCACGGCTATAAAACTCCCTCCTGGTGGAGATTCGCCTCCTGCCAGAGCTCCCCTCCTTTCACAAAAGATGCAAGACCTGGTTGGTCCGCTGAGCATATGGTGAGGGGGACAGATAGTGGGTGGGATTCTATGTTTTTTCTGGTTTTTGTTTGTAAGGATATGAGGGGGCTGTTTTGGATTTTTTAAGTGGGGATTTTAAATGTTATTTTTATTGTGTGTTTTATATTTGATGTATACTGCCCCGGGCTGCCATTGGGCCAGGGGGGCAGTATAAAATTAATATAGTTTCCATATGCAAATTAAGATGTTTCATATACAGAACATTTGGGTGTTTTTAAATGAGAGTGGTGGGGAGGAGGGTCCGTGGCCGCTGGGAAGGGTGCATCCACGCACAGTAAGCGCATGGGGAGAGCTTCACATGGGCGGCTCCCCGCATGGCTGCCCTGTCCATGGAGGCACGGGGCACTCCGGATTTCTCAGGAGTGCTCCGTACATAGCCACGGGTGGCTGGTGTATGGACCACAGAAGCGCACCTCCCCACACACCAATTCAAACAAGCGGTTTGCCACGTGGACAGTGAGGGGCCATGCATGGAGGTGTCTCATTTAAAGACACCCTTTGAGGGATCCCCTCTTCTGAGCCCTCAAAATGGTCACTTGAGGAACTTTAGGCAGGAATCTCTCCACCAATCTGGAAATTATTCCCAATTGGGCATCTGATTGAGACCCAATTGTGCTATGCCCAAATTATCTTGAATTAATATTTAGGCCATTTTTACAAGGACGCACCACCCCCTCCGCCAGTCCGTGTATACGGCCACCGGTGAATGGGGGATGGGCGTGCGGCGGGTGTGCATCCGTGTAACCACCACAGGCGGCGGGTGTTTGTGCGTGCACGCTCCCACTTCACACCTACCCACACCCACCTCCACCCACAAAGCCCTCCGACAGAACAGAGGATGCTCCATGGGTGGAGGTGGGTGTGTCCATGTAAACGGGCACACACCCACCTACACCCGCCGTTCTGAAACATCCACCCTCCACCCACCCCTGACAATGTTAAAAAGGCCTTAATTTATTGGCAGAACAAGAACTGAAATGGTCAGTGTTTTTTGTTGTTGTTTTTTTTAAAAGGGGTGTGTGTGTGTGTGTGTGATCTCTTTGGTTACCAGACAGGATAGGCATGACCCTCCTATCCCACAATGGGGCTGCACATTTGTTTGGGGTTAGAAGCCAAGCACAACTCTACTGGAACGCAAGATACAACTTCAACACATTAACTTCAGGTTTAGGGTGGATTCAGACGTTCTGATTTGTGCGATTTTTTTAAAAAAACGAATGTTTCATGCCTGTCTGAACACTTAAATTCGATTAAATGGAGTCAATATCGCACTAAAGCAATGCGTGTTGAAAAGCTACTCAAACCTACCTTTTTGCTGTCCGTTTTCAATAAATCCGCACTTAACAGCAGTGTGAAAGCAACATCGTACTGGTTTTAACTAGTGTGTAATCTTTTCTGATGTGAATGCAACCGTGCTTCCAAGTGCGCTGTTTTACTCCTGCCCCTACCGGAAGCAGTGAGACCAGCTGGAGCCCTGTAGTTGCCTCGCTGGGTGCAGGCTGCAGCCAGCTTCTCCCCAAAAAAGTTCTTCCCCTCCATGTTTCCCCTCCATGCTTCTCCCCAAAAAAGTTCTTCCCTCCAAGGGACTTTCAATCATCTGCCTCTGCCTCTACCGTAGTGCTGCAGCAGTAGCAGCAGCGGGATACCGGAAAGAAACCAGGGAGAGAATGCGAGGGGCTTCTTTCCAGCAGCCTCAGGCTCTCCCTCTACTCCCTGATTCTACAAAGTAGCAACCTTTGCTGCAAAGGTTGTTGCAAAGTTTGCAAAGTTGCAGCAAAGGTTGTAGCAAAGTTGTACTTTGCTACAAAGTAGCAACCTTCTGGCTCCCCACAGGCCACTTCCTGTAACTGAATCGCACTGAGCAGCCGGGTAAGCACGCACTACAAGAAGGTCTGAATGCATTATTTCGCTGTACTTAAAAACGGTATGGCATGCATGTGAATGCAACAGGACTTGTTAACAGCGAACTATTGAGAACCAGTTTTTAAAAATCCAGATAATTGCTGCACGTGTGAATTCGCCCTTAATATAAAGGAAGCCTGATGTATTTTCATTCCTATGTTCTCAAGTATGGTATGGAAGGTCCACTAACCAATACATTTTTGGCTGCAGCAGTACAAAAAGTGTCACTTCCCAGAACATCTAGAATGCTGAACAGAGCACAAATCAGGATTTCCACAGTACAGAAGGAATACATCAACATCAGTGAGTTAATCCTATTGCACCAAGCTTCTCCATTAGATACCAATGAGGTTAATTAAAAAGAATATCATGGACTGCCTCTAAAATGGTAGGCATCTTATTTCTATAAAACCTTCCTATGCCAAGTGATATGAAGAGTGGAGGCTTACATATTTAAAGGACATTTTTAGTCTGTAGTGTACAGGAACATCCAGATCAGTAAGTACAGATTAAGCAAAAAGTGTCAGCACAGAACTTCTAAAGTGAAATGCACGACAAGCTCTCTCTTCAAAGAACTGCAACTTTAAAAAAAAATAAAAGTCTGGTGCTGTGAACCAACATTTATGAATAAATAATTCTATTCTTTAATTAGAAAGGCTGAAGTTAAAGCACAGATCACCACAGGTCAGGACCCATTGATTTCCACTTTAAGAACAAATATAGACTCCATACCTGCAAAGCGTAGAGGAGCATCTTTATCCAGTGCTATCAAGGGGGGATCCAAGAGTACCGTGTTGTCGTTTTCTGTAACTATACCATGATATGTCGTTTCAATCCATGGTTTGTGCTTGTTAACTGTTTAAAAAAGGGAAAAGCAAGATTAGGGGTACAGGTTTTAAGCACATTTCTGTTACATTGAGAGTATTTTCTCCACTAAAAATAGTATGATTTTAAATCAGCAATATACTAAAAAACTGTTTTGCTGATATTACTTGCATTCATGCTTTTGTTTTTCTAGAGCTGGAGACTAAGTAGTTCAGATGGTATCTTATTTTCTTTAGCCTGAAAAATAGGTTTAAGAATGCCGTCTCTTTCTACAAATAGACTTTTATTAGACAGAAATAGATCTCTGAAATCCAAGCAGCTTGTCATTTTCTCACTAAAGCAGACTTGAAAAAATCTCAACACCCACACTTGTGTGTCATTTTTGTTGGGCAAGCGAAGTTCTTTTTCTTATATATTGTTAATCTACCTTTTGGCATGAGTACAACATACCAGGGCTAGTAAATTTTAATGAGCATTTGGCAAAATCACTATTTATTTATTAAAATGTATACGCTACCCTTCCCACAAAAGCTCAGGATGGCTCACAATATAGAAAACAAAATCCATATAACAAAAACTCCCACTTTCACCTCAAAACACTCCCCCTCCCCCACAACCCTACCAAAAACCCAACCAACCCCTATCCCTGCCCGCCAGATGCTCTTTCAAATAAAAAAGTTTTACACCATCTCCAGAAGATGCTTAAGCTTGGGTTCGAGAGAAGCTTCTGTGGGAGGGAGTTCCACAAAACCGGAGCAACGACTGAGAATGCTCTCCCACCCCATGGACAAGGGTGATGGATGGAACCTGCAAGAGGGCACTCCTGTCCAAATGTATGAGCCACAACGGGACATGGTAGGACTGACAGGCAGTCTCTACAAGGAGAATAGTGTTGCTGTTTTATATACACTAAATTCTCCTTGAACACTACACTTGAGCAAGTTACCAAAAATAACCACACCACACACACACACCCCAAAAAAACTAGTCCTCCTTTAAGTCTGGTTACTTTGAAATCAGATTTCTCATGAAATGTAGAATTAAGGGAGAAAGGTGACTGTTTATTTTCATGCAATATCACCATAATTTGTATTACTACATTGAAATGCTCAGGACATAACCAAGCAGATTACCTTGTGACCCCTCATTTACATAACCTTGTTAGCATTATGTAAATTTATTTATTTATTTATATTTCTACCTTGCACCCTCCTGCTCACAGAGCAGCTCGGGGCGGCTTACAAAACATAATAATACACACACAAAATATACCATTTTAAATTCATTAAAAATATACAAAAAGGGCAGAACCACCACCCCTCCCCAACCCACTCTACCCATCTCCCTCTCAAAAGGCCCGGCAGAACAGCCAGGTCTTCGGAAAGAAGGAAGGTCCGGGGCCAAGCGGGCCTCCATCGGGAGGGAATTCCACAGCCTGAGAATTCCACAGCCTGGGAGCAGCCACTGAGAACACCCTCCCCATAGTCGCCACCCAGGAAACCCGCGGGACTTTGAGTTGGGTGTCCCCGGCCAACCGCAGGGGCCGCAATACGATCTGGGGGCCTGAGGCGGTCCTGCAGGTAAGCCAAGCCCAGGCCTTTTTAGATCATTACCAACACCTTGAATTGGGCCCGGAAGATAATAGGCAGTCAGTGCAGGGAAGGGAGCTCTCGTGTAATGTGCTCATGGCGACCCATCCCTGTTAAGAGATGGGCTGCCGTATTCTGCACCAGCTGCAACCTCTGGACCGTCCCCAAGGGCAGCCCCACGTAAAGTGCATTACCGTAGTCTAATTGAGAGGTAATAAGGGCACGGATGATGGTGGCCAGATCCGAGTCCGAAACATACGGTCGCAACTGTCGTACCAGATGCAACTGGCGAAATGCTCCCCTTGCCACAGTCACCACCTGGAGATCCAGGCGGAGCTGTGGGTCGAGGAGCACCTCCAGACTCGACCTGTGTGGCCAAAGGGGGGCAAACCTCATCAATGTCGGGAGCCACCCCCACCCCAGCCCTACCTACCAGCATCACCTCCGTCTTGTCGGGATTCAACTTCAGGAAAGTCTACCCAAAGCCTCAGCTGTCCGGGTTTGCAGTTTCATGCATTTCAGTGGACAGAGCACAATTACTGCAATTATTTGTTGAATGCTATGCTGATGACACCCAACTGTACCTCTCTTTTTCAGCTGACTCAGGCCCGGCAGACTCGGTGCTTACCCGGTATTTGTCAGCTGTGGGGGACTGGATGAGGGAGAGCCGCCTAAAGTTGCATCCTGACAAGACGGAGGTGATGCTTGTGGGGGGTGCCAGGGGAGTGGATGGTGTCTGCCCTCCGCTGGTACCCCAGGTCTGTAGTCTGGGGGTGCTCCTGGACCCACAGCTCCAGCTGGATATCTAGGTGGTGACTGTGGCGAAAGGTGCATTTTCCCAATTACATCTGGTGCAACGGCTTAAGCCATATGTCTCAGATGTGAACCTGGCCACTATCATCCATTCTTTTATCACCTCAAGATTAGACTTCTGTAATGCACTCTACGTGGGGCTACCCCTGGTGACGGTTCGGAAACTGCAGCTGGTGCATAATGCGGCGGCCCAGCTCCTTAAGAGGACGGGTCGTCGCAAGCATGTTACACCGGTGCTCCGTTCTCTGCCAATAGTTTTCCAGGCCCACTTCAAGGTGTTGGTATCGACCTTTAAAGCCCTAAGTGGCCTGGGCCCCAACCTATCCGTGTGATCACCTCACTCCCTGGGATCGGGATCAACTCCTATGGTCAGTCAGGGGTGCCGTCCTTGAGGTCCCGCAGGTTTCCCAGGCAACAATGAGGAGGAGGGTGTTCTTGGTGGCCGCACCACAGCTGTGCAACACCCTCCCAGCGGTGGTCCACCAGGCGCCAGACCTCCCCTCTTTCAGACAATATTGTAAGACCTGTCTATTCCGCCAAGCCTTTGGTGAGGGAGACGGTTGGGTGGGTATGGGGGGGGGCATATTTTTGTTTTTAGCTTTACTATCAGTTGTTTTAAATGTTTTTATGTTGTTGTTTTTAAAATGCTATAAGCTGCCCTGAGCTGCGAAGGAAGGAAGGAGGCAGCATAAAAAACAAATACAATAAATAAATAAATTCTTATCTATTTCTGAAATCTGCTCTGGTACAAGGAGGAATGGCACAACTTCTAAAATCATACAAGATGGATACTGCTATTTTGTTTTTATCATAGCTCATTAAAGGCCCTATATGTAGAATACTAGCATGGGGACAACAACATTCAAGCTTAACTTTTTTATTAATGCCCTTGTCTTATTTTCACCATGAGAAACATGCAATGTTTCATCATCTACAACAATTACAAATCTGCAAGGACTGCAGTGCACCCATTAGTCAAGATTTTTGCCAAAATTATGTGAGAAAATGACACACACTGCCTGGAAGTATTTGTCATTCTATGACAGGCAATTAAACTAGCTACAATACCTGTTCAATTTGTTGAATGCTATAAGTGTATGCATTTTTATGTCCATCACCACAGTATACCTGCTTATGAAGTTGTTTTATAATAAAAACACTTCCAATACTATGCTTTTTAATATGCAAAACTAGTTTCTAAATCAACCAAAACCGAGTAAAAACTGCAGCAAACATGAGGATATTTCATAACCAATTCAATACTTCTCGTAAATGATAGAATTTCCACTGTTTCATTTCAACTGAGGATAAAAACAGACATGACCTTGGCCTGATGTGGCCTGGGACCCACCTGCATGTCCGTGCAGGCACTGCCAGGTGTTGGCGCAAGATTGCCCCAAGTTGTGTTGGCGGCAAGCCTGGGCCATAACCTTGAAAAATCTCCAAAGTAACAACTTGGGCTAAGGCTCACCCGACTGGGCAAAAGTGGGTCACAAAGGGGCTATAACATCTGTTTCGGCACGGCCAACCCTGGCCAGGGGCTGTCATGTCCAGCAGCTACATCTGTGCCTCACTGGCTACCACAGCTGCCCGTCATAGCAGGGCGCTGGGAACACTGCACGGGTGGGGCCAGCTGCCCGCATATTTGTTGTGCTTCCAGCCCTACCTGAGCCATGTGGCTGGTGGGACAGCTTCCTAGCCACCAGCACATCAGTTCAGTGCCCCGGCATGACCTGGGCCATGTCACCTGCAATTTTCTGCCCTGGGGCAGTCCAGGGAGCGGTCCAGCTGGCCCCACATCTGTTTTTACTTTAAGTAAAGATTGTCCTACTAACAACCTTGTAAACACTGTCCACTTCACTAACAGATACCCATGATCATTAACAGAGAAAACAAAAACACAAAATAATTTAATTCTAACAGTAATTCCCCCATCGGCCTCAATAGGGTTACACTGCTGAAACACAAGAGGAATAGGGGAAGAAGTCCAACCCACCAATAGCAGTACCATATCCTACAGGAGGGAAGTATTTAAAAATAAGTGTGCATCTTTCCTGCTTTGTTATTAAATTTAAGAGATGTCTGAATGGTTTCTCCCAAATCTCCCAACAGCCATGATGAATAAGGGAATGCTGCTTTTAATTTTTACAGTGTGAATACAAGATTTTTGTCCACCTTGTTTTTCCTGGAAGACCCAATGGATGGCAAGAAAATTAACAGTTTCATAACACAAACAGCGAAGAATGGCTAATTAAGAGAAGCGAAAGGGATTTTTATTGGTTACTTGTTTCAACTTGACTAACAGGAAGGTGGTCAATGGTTCGATAGTTCTGCTTTTTCTAAATCAGCACACTCAAACAACTTTGGATTTTTCAAGGCAGATTGGTCCATTTTTAAAACACAAACTGTGTCCTCCTAACTCATGTCAGCATTTTAGGTTTACTAAACGTTTTTGGAAAAATGTTCAGGTTTTCTTCCAAGTATCAGACTACTTACAGGCACCTGGTTGATTGCTGCTGAGTGCGTAGCTCTTAAAAACAGTTTGCCTCTGTCTAAGGTATTTCTTTTAATTTATTCTTGCATTTCCTCTTCTGTTTTTAGTCTCTCTTCCCTCTCCCCCTAGAATGTCTCACACTAGAGTAGAATACTACAATGTTTGAATTAAAAACATTAGGAAAATGTTTAAGTCCCAATAGGGAGGACTCATTTTAAATGTGTCCTTGAAACCACTTCTCAAAATGAGGTTCTGGAAAGTGTTTAAAAAGCCAAAGCTCCGAGCTCGACTTATTTGATAAATTCTCTAAAACCTCCTCCCCACCTCGGCTCTCACTCAATTGTCTCCAACGGTTCACTTCTATCACAAACTAGGACTTCATACTTTTAAAGCACTTGTTTTTAGAAACTTCCTTACCATTAGGTTGAAGTACTTACTACACAAAGCAGGCTTTACACTTGCAGTGTTGTTACAACGCAGTGTAAGCGGATTTTTAATTGGAGCAACTGACCAGAATTCCATTAATTTCAAAGCAATTTTTTTTAAAAATGGTGGCCTTCTGAATGTATTTAAGAATCCAACAACTTTGTATATATTTAAAGATAAGAACTGAATAACCAAGCGGTCATGCAATGAAGGCTCCAAACAGTAAACATGAGGACAATTCAGCATGTAACCGACTGTAACTAGACATACATTTTCTTGGCATATCCGTTATCCAATCCCCACACACTTCCCATATACTAACAAATTAATTATATTCAGGGCTGAAAAAAATGCCCCCTCCGCCAGGCATAAAAAGTTTAAACCTACTTGCCATTGGGGAGGGGGGGGGGGGAAGAACACTCTCCTAGTCCTACTGACCATTTGATCAACTAACTAGTAGGAGAGCCCCACCTGAAGTGCTGAATTCAAACCCTGCAGAAGGCTCTACTACAGGAGTGGGGAACCTCAGGCCCAGGGATCAAATGCAGCCCATGGCTGGTTTTTATTTGGCCCCCTTTCAGTTCCTGATTGGGCCCATGGATTCATAGTACCTGCCCCCAAGCACTGAAAGACTGAGCTCAGGGGAAGGGAGCAGAGATGAGGGCACGCACATAAGAGATGCGGAGAGCTCCATGGCACAGATCCATGGAGTGAAGTCACACAAGCTGCGAGGGCCCGATCCCCACACAGCTCAGTGGTGTGCAAGTGCAGCTGTCATGCTGCGGTGCCAGTGCAGGGAGCCAGGCAAACAGTCGTGGGGAAGCCAGGTGCACCGGCTGCGGCCAGAACTGCCGCCACAACCGGGGTACGCTGAGGTGGCAGCCACACGAGGTGTTCTGACCTGTCCCGCCTCCCTCCCCCAGCCAACCTAGATCATGCCCCTCAGTCATGATGTGGCTGCGCATGAAGGGTGACAGCAGACGTTCAAGGCCCTGAAGCTAGGGTGGCCATTGGTCCGGATTTGTACCAGACCATCTACTTTTTCAGACAGCTTCAGCTGTCCAGAATGGGAACCAGACCATCCAAGTGTCCGGAATTTCCCCTTCCATTCCTCCTCCCTCTGCCAGCTGGCCACAGCTGCACTCTCTGCAACTCCGCCCATGGACCCTGTGGGCGGAAGTGCAGAAAGTTTAGTCGCAGACAGCTGGCAGGCTTTTTTGGTGCACGGCTGGAGTCTGGATAGAGTCAGTTGAGGGCGGCAGTGCATGATGACCGGTATAGTAAGGTACCTGCCCCAGAAGTCCCGTGAGTGAGCGTGGAGCCCGCTGTCAGCACTGGCGGCATCAGCACAGCTGAGCTTCAGCAGCGCTGATTAGAATGCCGCAGAATGCTGACACAGCATGGGCGGGGTAACATCCAATGATCCTGGTGTGCAAGCTACTTTAAATCATCCAAGTCACAAGAGGTGGCACAATTAGGTTGGTGGGAGCACAGGCTAGAGTGCCCGGGTAAGAGTTTCCAGGGAAATCAGGAAGTTGCATGGCAAAATCCGTGCCTACTGGACAAGAGCTAAAACTTGCTGCTTCTTCATCTCCATTTGGATTATAAAACATTCATGATGTTCCCTAAGCCCTTGGGATAGGGCAGGATAAAAATTTAAAATAATCATTAAATAAATAAAAATTCAGCCAGAGGGATTACCACCACAGAGCACTATTAAAAAAAAAAAAAAAAAAAGCTTTCTACCCTGCAAAACTTTACAGAAATTCAATGAGAAAACCACTCCTCTTTACATGCAATTTACATTCCTGACAACTGTATCTAATTTAGCTCAAAGGAAAGGCAGGATCATGTGAATTCAAAACATCCTGCCACATATTGAGGAAGACTCCAAGAAGCATGAATAAGAGGAAGTTAAAATGGAGGTACTTAAGTCCTGCTCACACCTAGAATGCCAGCAAGCTTTCCTGACATGCTTTTAAGAGCAACCATTTTCTATCCATAATAGTGGCAGCCTTACCACGATTAGCTGCACAGACTGATTACAGAACTGAATACTTCATTAACCCTATGTAGAGGAAGAGAACAAGTAGGCAAGAAACCTAATCGTTTTGTATTCAAATCAAATCCACAGACTTGCTATTTTAAACTGAGACAAGAAATGTTAATAGTGCAATTCTATATGGTTTGGTTTTTAAACATAACTGCACTCTATTCTTATCAAGAAAAAGAATACTATACATAAATCCTGACCTATACCTACAAAGAAAAGTTTCTAACATTTTAACATATACCAAAAGCAAAAGATTCAAATTTGACAGCCAATTTACAACTTGTCTTATACCTGACAAGTTTAAATTGGTTAAGCCCGAGCAAATTGCAGGGGATCAAATTGGCAAATACTAACATTGAATTAAAATAGCTCATCAGTGCTCTCTTATTCAGATAGGCTTGTGCTAACCCGATTAAAGACATTCAGCATCCATTTAAAGTCTAAGACAAAACAAGCTCTACTTTGTAATTAATAGCATGTATCGTCTTCTCGTTAGAGACCTCAAAGTGCTTTACAAACATTAGGCTTCATAGTACCTCCTGTGGAAGTCAAACACCATCCCCATAATTTACATAAATGGTAACATCAGATAGTAAGTACAAATGGGAAAACAAGTTAAGTTTTTTTACAGAAGAAATGGGGTTCTCTCTTCCCTTTCTAGCTCCTCTCCCGATCGAACAGACCAGGATGTTATGTAAACAACGTATGGACGATCTTCACAGGCAAAAAGATTTGGCGGTCCTGAGGTCAAACAAGGTTGCACCTTGGTATAGCTTTATAAAAGGCTCACACTCACAAGAATATTATTTGAGCAGCGTGTCAAATTTTACGTTAAGGAGAGCTTTTACCCTCCTAAGATTCCAGATGATGTCCACAGCAGTATTAGAAGGCAGATATGCCAAAACCCCTTACAACTTGAGGCTTTGCCCATGCGGGGCAAATGCCCCCGAGGATCTTTCCCATTACTTATTCAGTTGCCCACTTTTATCCAACATAAGAACCCAGTATCTTCAACCATTACTGCAAATGAGTCTAGTCAGAGACGTGCGTATAAAGATATCATTCCTATTAGCAAACCCGGAGGAGCGATTCATGAAGAAAGTAGCAATTATGGCTCACGCTTTTATGTGCCAGAGAACCAAAGCCAAATCAAAGACAACATAATAGATCCCTGGATCTATATGTATATTTGTATAGACATACCTAATAATCAGGAAGTTACGATGAACACTGAACAATTGTTGTTATAATTTAAGGACAAAGGTGGAATCATAGTTGTACAAGAGTGGATTGGTAACAATGTTGATGGGATTTCTCCCAAACCTAGTGGCAAGGAGTTCCTCGTATTCAAATTCCGAAATGGTACTAGGATTAACCGTTAAAGTTGGTTCATTGATAGTTGACTGAATCAGATGATTTATTAGATTAATTTGTGACAACTTTGGGTTGCACTTACCTTGGAAATCATAGAGGGTTAAAGCTTGAAATATATTATTCATGGTGCTTTGTTAGTGCTTTATAGTGTTGTTAGTGCTTTATAGTGTTGTTAGTGCTTTATAGTGCTTTATAGTGTTATAGTGTTGTCAAATTTACTCTCATAGTAGTTAGAGAATGGATTATGTTTTTAATTTTTTTATTAATTTACTGTATGGATTGTGTGTATGTTTTATTATAGTTTGTAATAACCTTTTGGTTGATACAATAAAACTATATTATATATACACACACACACACACATACACATACACACACACACACACACACACACAGTTTTGAATGCACTCCCATCGGGACCATGGATATTCCGTAAAAGAACTTTCCAAGTTCTGCAACCAGAAAAGCCAAATTTTATCACCAGAGCTATGCAAATTGTATGCAAATCTGTTTCCCAGCATGGCATCCCATCAATTTTGGGTATTTAAAAACCCACAAAATATCTCTCGATCTCTCAGTGCAGGCTTTTCTTTCCAGTGGCATATATGCCAGCAGCTGACAGTGTAAATGCCCCATTGGGTAGCTCACACTGCTCTTCAATCAGATTAATTCCAAGTTTTCAGATAATTTCTGCAAGTGCCAACAGCCAAATTGCACAACATTTATTGTGTTGACAGAAGCACAGTGTTTCCATGACCCTGACAACCACAGATGGCAAGTCTTGCAGAGCCTAGAAAGGAAACAAATCAGTCCTGCGCTAGCTACTAGACAATTCTGCCTCCCTATGCAAGTAAGTTAATTTATCACATTTTAACATTACACTATATAGTAGAAAAGATGCCCAAAAAAGCCCATGAACTGTATACACAGATGAACAGAACTTACTGACCATTTACTACAGCTCTACTGAAAACTGAAAATGTGTTAGGAACACTGACATTTGACTCATTACTTTTCATTGTGCTGCAGGTGACAAGACAATATACCTTAACCAGACTAACAAATGCTTAGAACAGCTGAACTGTTATTTCTCCAGATTTTAAATAAGTAAAATTATATTCTTGTTGAAAGTCAATTTTGGATAATTCTCAGACATCTGTGATAAAACATACACTTGTGGTCTACTGATTTTTTCAGAACAGGATTCATTTTGTTCTTAGCAACTATGTTCAAATTTGATGTCAGGGGGAAAATGGAAGAAAAATCAGTTTCGAGACCAGCTCAAATACATCTTGGCTACCCTAGGCAAGGGAAAAAAAAAAGGAATTAAGAACATCTATATGCAGCCATTAGGGGAGATCGTGAGGGGGTTTCAGGACATGCAGTGTCATCAGTATGCTGATGACACTCAGCTCTACCTCTCCTTTTCCATCAACCCAGGCCATGCAGTCTCCTTATTTTCCCAGTGCCTGTCAGCTGTGGGGGCTTGGATGAGGTCGAGCCATCTGCAATTGAATCCTGACAAGACGGTGATGTTGGTGGGCGAGGGCTTGGGGGATCTGGGGGTGGTTGAATCTCCTCTTGTAGGGGGGGTTCGCCCTCCCATTGTCTCTCAAGTGCGTAGTCTGGGTGTACTCCTTGATTCGCGGCTCAGCCTGGAATCTCAAGTTGTGGCTGTGGCAGGGAGTGCGTTTCGGCAGTTACATCTTGTCCGGTGGCTTCGGCTGTATCTCTCAGACTCCGACCTCACCACTGTCATCCATGCCTTCATTACCTCGAGGCTGGATTACTGCAACGTGCTCTACGTGGGGCTGCCCGAGAGGCTGGTCCGGAGGCTGCAGCTGGTGCAGAATGCCGCAGCCCGTCTCCTTACGGGGGTGGGTCACAAGGAGCACATGACACCAGTGCTCTGGGCTCTGCACTAGCTGCCTATAAAGCACTGGGCCAGGTTCAAGGTGCTCGTTTTAACCTTTAAAGCCCTTCACGGCCTGGGCCCTGCTTATCTGCAGGACCACCTCACTCCCCATGTGCCCATGTGACCCTTGAGATCGTCCGTGGGAGCCTTTTTGGAGGTTCCCCAGCCGATGTTAGATCTTTTTCGGTGGCTGCCCCTGTGCTGTGGAATTCGCTCCCGGAGGAGGCTTGGTTGGCTCCCACTCTCCTGCTTTTTCGGTGTGTATGTAAGACCTGGCTGTTCCGTCAGGCTTTTGGTGAGGGGTAGGGGTGGGGGTTTCCCCACATATTGTATTTTTAAATTGTTTTTAAAATTTTATATTGTTTTACTGAGTGTTCGCCGCCTCGGGCTGCCCTGTGGGCAGGAGGGGGGGGGGGATAAAAATTTTAAAATAAATAAAATAAAATAAAAAACATAACTTCTACTATACCCTTTGGGCACAATTTTCAGTAACACTGAGCACAAATCTTGTATCAAGGGCTCTTTTAACACAAGGTGCTCCCCCGCGTTGTCCACGCAGGAGAGCATCCCTTGTAAACGTGGAGGTGCACACCCCCTCAACCCATGCATCCCCACTCATGGAGCAAATGGCAACAATGCAGGTTGCTCCATGCATGGGGGATCAGTGTGCCCCCATGTGCACCCGCATGCCCACGGACCACCTCCCCGGCCACAGCCCATTTAAAAGGGCCATAGATAATACAAGCTGCAGGTGCTGAGCAGATGTGAAAGTCAGATCCTTCATGTATATCTGGTATGATGATATTCTTTATATTACTTTAAAAGCTTTTACACAAATATAAAGGTTCAAATTATCAAAGTGGGATACCAAAATAAATAGGATTTATTGGGTGATTTCAGAAGTGACGTGGTGAATGTCCACCACAGTCAACCTCAGTCAAACGCAGAGGGTGGTGAAAGCGCCGTGCATGTCTGTTTGCTCACATCCAGATGTTCACCACGGTCAAACGCGGCTCGGGGTGAAGCTAACCACATTTCGTGAGGTCGGGACGGGACTCCTCCAGAAGTGTGGTGAACGATCACCACGGCAAGGGTGAATGAAAAGTAACTTCTGAACGGACACCTGCAGCCGTGGTGGAAGGAATTGACCCCAGCGGCAGTGCATTCTGGGACTCAAACCGTGGTCCACGTCTCCACTGCATGTCTGTTGTGTTCCCCCGGCCCATGTTCTCTCTGATTGCCCCCGGGCGGTGGTCACGATCCTGTCACTTCTGTTGGGTCTGCACGTGTCACCATAGCCCACGGTGAATCCGTTCACACCGGGTGGGATTCACTGTGGTGAATTGGAACACGTCACTTCTGAAATCACCCATTGTTAATAAGCATTTTTTAACTTGGCATTTAATTACATTACATAATACGTCAGAAAGATACTTCTTTCACATTAAGAGCTCTAATATTTGTACTGCGCACTGTTGGGCCATATCTGAAATTTATTTTTGCTCAGAATGTACTACTGAAATTAATGATCTGCAGAATGGCCTCATTATGTCAGTTCTACAGATCAAAGTATATATTGAATATGGCCTTTTGGTACTTTCAGTTATTTTCAGGGGATGCTATTTCCCTAGCCAGTACAGGTCAATATGCAATATTCTAATCAAAAAGTTTATCACACAAGCATTTCCTATAGTGCCACTGGCTCAATGATTAATTTCAACTTTTGTTAATATTTACACAGGATTGTATGCTGTCATCACACTACAAATGTCAAAAGATTCTTTCAGAATGCTGCTGGATTTCCAAGCCTACTGAAAAATATTTAACCTTGTTCTCAAGGCCACTTGGAAGTGTTTAGTTCAAAAAGAAATAGAACCCACTCCAGGTCCAACATTAATGGAGGAATTGAGCTGCTGTTAATCTCCTGTCATGTAAACATGATATGTTATGTTGTTTTTTTCTAAAAGAACATTCCCCCTACCTACAAGAACCCTAGCTGGAATCTGCTGTAAATTCCAGATAAATGTGTGACATTATATCCTAATTCACGCTGTTGAATAAGGGAATTTTCCTTGACACATGAGCAACTGGAGGCTAACTTTTACTATAATTTTTGTTAGCTGTCTTTAATAGATTCAAAGTTTGTGAAATTAATTTATAATTTTGCTTTTAAAATTGAGGGGAAATAGCTAAATGCACACAATAATAGACTTACATTCCTTTTTTCTTATGTTGGTAAGTAGTATTAGGCTGGAATTTTAATTGGCATACTAGAACCTCTAATGTTCACACATCAGCCAGCAACATGCTGTTTTGCAAGGTTAATCCAACCAACTGTCACTTTTTAAATTTATCTAATGGCAATTGCTTCTAATTAATCAAAAGCAAGTAGGGGAAAAAATAATTCCTTCCTATTGGAAGATGACTTCTTTCTTTAAACTTTACTCTGTGTAAGCCAATGTTTCACGCAACCCTACAAACAATTCATGCTTCTGGTAATGCTAAGTTAGGCTGCTACAGACAGTTCATCAAAACATTGAAAAAATTTGGTACTTGAGGCCATTTACTTCTCAAATAGCAACAGCTGACAGGATGCTATCTTGTCAGATCAAGAGGCTTTCTAGTTCAAGAGAGAGGCAAGGTTTCTGCCACTTCTTACAGAAGAATATAGGGAATAGATGAAATAATATATATTCGTGCATAAGGGGAACAGTTAAGATTTGTGTGGGAGTCAAAGCTGAGAATTTCTAAAATCTATAGTTAAGGATGAAAATGTAACACACAATCATATTTAGTCCTAGGATAAGTAGGGGTTAAAACTATTGTTGGAGTTATGCACACTTACACCAGAGCTGAATCTGTGTCTATTATTTTAAGAGTTTATATCTCATAATAAAATTTCATAACTGCTTACATGTTCTGTTAGGTCAACACACATTATCTAGTCACTGTGGAAGCCATGATCTTCCCCACTGCCAGTCTTTTGTAACCAGGCAAATAAGATTATTTCAGTGCTGCAGTGTATTGTTTCCTTGAGAAGTGATAATAAACAAGTCCTGAATGTGATGTAGCAGCCACAAAATGTAGCTTTAGCTACAATTTACCTAACTAAGATTGGGAAACCAAAAGAAAACATTTCATGCCCTCCAGATAGTTTCTGTAATGAAGATTTAATGACATGTTTGAGGTGTGGGTGGGGAGCAAGATCACATTATTTAGAATATTCTTCTCAAAGCTGATGTTGGAAGACTGATGCATCATCTAAAAATCATAACAGCTCCTCTGGAAGAAGTTAGCAGTATTACACTTATTGATTAGCTTGAAAAATTTAATCCAACATCTAAAAACCCTCACTTTTAAATTCATAGTTAAGGCAAATTGGTGAAAAACAATAATTATAATACATCCTTTTCAACTACATCAACAGTACTCAATCTCTTATGTTTCATTAACAACTCTGTCTATATCAATGTCTTCTCATCATAACTCTCATTCTTCCTTAAATACCATCAACATTATAACAAGAAATTCCCACCATTTAACCATCTCTACTAATTAATAAGTTCATTTTCATTCAAACGCCTCAACGAGTTACTTTTTATGACAGTATAGCTTATATTTCTGTTCAGAATTTCCAAACCAACTATACAATTTCTACACCAAAATTAACTCGTTAAGGCGTTTGAATGAAAATGAATTTAGTAATCAGTAGAGATGGTAAAGTGGTGGGAATTTTTTGTTGTTTACATTATAATGTTGATGGTATTTAAGGAAGAATGAGAGTTATGATGTTGAGAAGACACTGATATAGACAGAGTTGTTAATGGAACAAGAGATTGAGTACTATTGATGTAGCTGAAAAGGATGTATTATAATAGTAACATATTTTTAGGTGGTATAGTAGTAAAATTGTTGTTTTTCACCAATTTGCTCTAGCTATGAATTTAAAAGCAAAGGTTTTTAGATGTTGGAATTTAATTACGTTTTTGAATTGTTATATTAGAATAATATTTTGTGCAAGTCAGAAGAGTGAGAAGCAATAATCTTACAAGGTAGGCTTGTGGCAGAGATACCAACATGGTACAACCAGTAACTCAGCTCTTTCATCAAGTTTCACTTTGACTAGCCAGACCACACAGCATCTTCCCAGCTGGGTTTATGCCATCCTACTGGACAGGAATGAGTTGAAGCAAGAAAGTCTTTGGGTTGGACAAACAATACAATGAAAAGCCCCAAATAAATTACTTTACTAACAAGTTATGTTACGCATGGAACAGCAAGTTACATAGCTCAGCTGGAGAACACACAAGCACGTGCTTGTGTTCTACTGCAACAAGACCTCTTACCCTATGCAAGGATACTTGGCTTAGAGGTTTGAAGTTAACATGCTGGTTTGGAGGAGTCCCAGAACATACTCAAGGAAGACTAAAGTTAAATGTCTTCCCAACAGTGACAGAAGTAGGTAAGACCACAGGCTGCAAACAGGCAGTACAGAGAACAGGAAATGCAGATTTTACACAAGAGGCAATTACTATTCAATTTACACTGCTGTCCTGCAGCTACCAAGGCTCTTTTTTCAGCTCATGTACCACTCATGCCGCTCCAGCTGACCCAGCGGGAGGGACTCTCAGGGGTCCCCAAGTAAGATCTTGGATCAGAGCCTATTCTCCTCTCCCAGCTTTGAGAACCCCCTCCTCACAAACTCCTACAACAGATTTCCCCACCCCCCACTGGCCAGCCCCAAACCCCCATCCCTGGCTCAAGTACGTCCAAACAAAGGAGCTTCCTACCCATCCACACCCACCCTCCTCTGTGATCAGAAAAACTCGCTCTTCATTTTTAACTGACAAAGTAAATGGCGAACAACTCTCACCCCAAAGGACGAAATCCCTATATGCTAAGCAAAGAAAGGGGAAAGAGCAACCAATGATGGAACTAGGCCACTAAAATATTGCTAAATAAAAAATGTATATGTGAAAAATGTCAACTCTTACAGAAAACAAATATATATACACTCAATTGTACGACCTCCCTGGGCAATGTTATACAATAACAATGAACAAAAAACCCCACATTTTATTGTATAATTGTACAATTTTATTGTGTATTGTATAACATTGCTCAGGGAGGGCATACAACTGAGTGTATATACATTTGGTTTTTGTAAGATTTGACATTTTTCACATATAAAGTTTTTATTTTTCCATTCCATTCCAATGTTATTTATATCCTGCACACTCTCGGAAACAATTCCGACTCGAGGCGGCTCACATAATTCACAATAATAAGCAACACACCAAAGAGTAACCCACACAGGGGAACACACATAATTAATAATACATAGTACATAAGCTGGGTATTATCCCACGCAGGGCAACCCATAACATGCAAAACAGCAGCAAAGTTTAATTAACAAAACATACCCCATAACTTACTGTTACTCCCCATCCATGCCAACATCTGATCACATCAAGGACATTGGCCCTTACTCCAACCTTCCTGTCCCCCGCTGCCACCAGGGGACATCAGCCTCTGCCACCCCTCTCTCACAGGGAGGAATTGGCTGCCCTCCTTTACGTAACAGCTTTCCCCAATGCAAACTACCATAGCTCCCCGCCTCAGCCTCATAGCCCGGCCGAAGGGGCACAGCCGAAGGGCAGACCCTTTTGACCGTGCCCCTTCGAGCCGCGCCCCGGACACACGCATCCGGCACACGCTTCGGCCGCCCCTGATGTCAAGGGAGGCGACCCAGGAGTGGGCTCCTCCAGGCCCCACCCCCACAAGGGGGGGGGAGGAGGAAAGAGTAGTCCCATCACCCCGCACAGGCCAAAGAACAATCCCCCGCCCTCGATACCATGTCCCGCTTGTTGACATCGCTGGAAGGAGGAAAGGGAGGGATCTCTGCCGCCGAGCTTGCTGCTTCACCACCTCGGGGGCTCCCCACCTGCTGCTGCTGCCAATATTTAGCAATATTTTGGTGGCCTAGTTCCATCATTGGTTGCTCTTTCCCCTTTCTCTGCTCAAGCTCTCTCTTCACCCACTCCTGGCTACTACCGCAACCTGAGAGGCAGCAACAACACAATCCCCTGCTGTCACAGACTTTAACACGTAATCCCCTCCCCCTACCCCAAATTCCTCCAGACCTGAGGGAATGAACCCTGAATCTCACATCTCCCATCTCCTCAGATTACAAGTTCCAGAACTGGAACTCTGAGGGCTGGGGATGCAGGGTAGAGAGATCTGGGGCTGGGGAGGGGACACTCGGATGACTCTGATGAAAGAAGAGGTATCCCCAATGCTGCTTCTTTTGCTTGTCCCAGCCAACGAGGTGAAATTAACAAGCTGACTGGGAGGAGGAAAGGAGGCAGCTGCTCACCATCAGGGAGTGGTAGGGAAGTCTCCAGCCCCATGGAAGTGCAACACCTCCCTTTAGCCACCCATGTAGTCTCCCCCTTTCATTATAATCCTGGGTGGCAGGAGCTGAAACAGTAGCAGGGGAATCCATCCACTCTCAGCAATTTAGCAGCTGGGAGAGGAAAGAATCCCCACCCACCCTCCCTTGTGCTCCTCCTGGCACCTAGGATTGTAAGTTGTAACTGAAGCAGGGGAGATTGCAGAAGGGGCTGGAGATCTTCTTGGCCCCAGGTGTCTTCCCCACCACCACCTTACTACCGGCGCTCGAGTCTCTAGCTATGGATTTGGTAGTGGGGAGCTGGGGCAGGCTTGGGAGTCATTCCTAGTGCTCAGCAGGCAGCTGCTTTGCTTCTCCCACCCAGCTTGCAAATTTCACCCGCTGACTGAGAGAAGTGGCTGCTGAGCATCGGGGAGCCTAGGAACGGCTCTGGGAGGCTCTCCCTACCACCTCACCTCCCTAGCCCCCATGGCTCCAGCTACTCCCCACCCCAGCTCTCTACACACACACCCATGGCTCCAACTACCCCCCATCCCAGCTTTCTACACACACACACCCCATGGCTCTAACTACCCCCGCTCCAGCTCCAACTACCCCACCCATACAAGCGATGTTTTTACAACAGTAAGCAGTACACCGCCCCAGCTTTCTACCCTGACATCCTGCCCTGCCGATACAAGCCAATACAAAAGAATATTTTTACAACACTAAGCAGTACACTGCTCCTCTGCAGCCTATCCCCCTCATCTTATCTGCCCTGGCCAATACGAGACTCAGGTCGCTTTGCTAGTGTTCTCCTGCCCGTCTTCATTAGTCGCTTTGCTAGTGTGCTCCCACCTTCGCCAGCCATGTTTTTACAATGTTGAGAGAAAAAATGAGCATGCACGACTTAAGGAGGGGATGTCCTTCCTTTCAGCCCACACAACAAAACTCCCGCAATGAGGGAGTCCCCATCCTTCACTTTTGGGGTAAGATCTGAGTTATAAATCACCCACACGCACACATACACACACACCACAGTCTCTTTCCCTCCTGCTGCAGCTTGGAAAGGCAGCTCTTTAAAAGTCCTCCTCTGTTGTTATTTGTATTAAGAGGAGACCAATCAGGATGGGAACCATTTTGTGCCAGACAGTAATAATTTATGTAAAGAGAATTGCTCTGCTCCTCTAAATATCCTCTCTCTTCTGCCCATGAATAAAGAACATGGGACATCATGTTATGTCTGGGGCAAGACGCTGCAGGTGTTCTCAGCCATAGATGTACAAGGCTGGCTTTTAAAATTCACCCCCCACTGAGGAAGACTCTTACCATCAAGAGGGAAAAAATATTTAGGGGAATAGGTTTAAGTGATATCTCATCAGCTGTCCTTTTGTAATGGGAAGGTGTGTGTGACTATATTCTCCTTTGTGTCCTAGCATTCTGACAAATAAATGCAGGACAATATGAGGCTATTTTGCATGTTATGTACAAGACAAGGTTACTATAAGCACTAATATATATATTATATAAAAACTATGGCGTACCGACACAAAAGGATTTAAAACACAGAGCTTTCACAGCAGAAATTTTTTAAATTCCAACGCTCCTTGAAGATATTGGAGAATAAATCTTTAAACAACGTTGAATTCATGCTCACAATGATTGAATACTGTACATCATTTTCTAAATCTCTAGAAGTAAAATTTACATTTTACAGTAAATCTGAAAAAAATGTGAAATCTCATTTTGCCAACCAAAATTCCAGAATACAAGACAAAAATTTTATTTGGGGAGAATAGAATTCTGGCCCAACTGAAGTTTACATACATACTATGCCAAATGTTACAATATCTGGCATATGTCTTACAGATACTTATGACAAGTAGTCCCAAATCAATGGGACTATGTGCTCATAAGCGACTGTAGAATTGTGGACTTCCCCTGGGTCACCCAAATTTACGTTAAAAGCTAAACGTGGGTGTGGATTCTTTGATGGGTGTAGCATATAGAATAAAGTTAGATATTAGTGGTGGCCCCACCCCCAGCAGTGTCCTCTTTTAGGAACTTGAATTAGACTAACCCTAGAAGAAGTGCTTTTAAGAAAGGATGAAACCAGCCATGCTTAGAAAGCTGGTATGGTGTGACCACACCTGTCATATTGGTCAATTCTGTCTCAGTGTTTCCTTGTGCTCCCAGAATGCATCCTAACTCAGGTGGGGAACCGTTTCCCCCAACATTGGGCCACTTTAAAAACTAGTACACGCTCCGGATGCGAAATAAGTAGTTGCAGGTGAGGATGGTTAGGAGACGTGCTCAGGAAGAGGAGATTCCAGATCATAGATCTGTCCCAAAGATTTTCCCCATTCTTTGAGCATGCCCTGATCCCCTTTACTCAGTTTTTCAGTACTTGGGAGCAGGGATTTATTTTGCATAAATTAATATTAATTGACATGTGCAACCTAGTTAATTTGCATATGCAAATTAAACTGGCCAGTATTTTCCCTTCGGAAAGGTGGCAACTCTACCCTGAATAGAGGACTCTACTAGAGTACTACTTCCTTTTAGTTTTGTGTCTAACAAAATCAACTACATTATTGCAGTGGTATTGACATGTTTCTTAATGAGTTCTTAAGATACAAGTGCTTTGTCAAACTCTCCATAAGTACTTCACTGTACTTATTTATTTAAATTTCTATGCCACCATTCCCTAAAAAAAGGCTCAAGGTGGCACACAACATATAAAAGCTGTTCTGAGCTGCCTGTGGCAGGAGGAGGCGGGGTATAAATTCTTAAAATAAAAATAAAATAAAAAAAATAAAACACAAAACAATAAAATACAAAAAAAACCAAAAAACTCAACCTTCCCACACTCCTCCACAAAACCACCCAACACCATTTCCCCTTTCCCACATCCAACCCGCCCCCTCACAACCCTACTCCAAACCCACCCCTCCCGTATCCCTACCCACCAGTGCCTTTACAAACTGAAAGCTCTTACACCGCCTCTGGAAGACACTCAGGGTTGGACTCAGCCAAACCTCAGGGGGAAGGGAGTTCCATAGCATCAGGGCATCAACCAAGAATGCCCCCCTGCAAGTCCTCATTGTACGAACAAGATTAACGGACAGTACCCCCACTCCCAGCCAATCACAGGGTCCACAATGGGGCATGAAAGGACAGGTGGTCAGCTATGTGGGGCCCAGACAATGTAGGGCTTTAAAGCTCAAACCCAGCACCTTGAATTGTGCCTTGAAAGGTATAGGGAGCCAGTGCAGACTTCAGAGTACCTGTATAATGTGCTTCCAGTGCCTCACCCCTGTAAGGAGGCAAGCCGCTGCATTTCTGCACCAGCTGCCGCTTCTGGACCATCATAAGTGGCAGCCCCACATAGAGCACGTTGCAGTAATCTAGCCTCAAGGTGGTAATAATAATAATAATAATAATAATAAGTTTTATTGTTTGCCCGAAGGCCTTAACAATTATATACAATTCATTTCAAATTGGGGCGATCTCCCCAGAATTAAACATATACTATATCCGGAGGATCGCCTCAACAACAAATACCATTATAAAGCCAAGAATTAAAACATAATACAAAATCAGATAACCCCATATCAACCCAATATCAGGGACCAATAGGGCACAATACCTGTTTCCTTATCCTCATTACCGCCCAACAAAACCTAGCCGTTGCTCTGGATATAGCGGAATCGATCGGGTTCAACAATCTCCATATGCCATCTCCCGATATTCCACTGCTCATCACAAGGTCCCAAAAAAACTTATACCTGGGGCCAGCAAACAGGGGACAGCGACCAATTATGTGTGCAGGGGTATCTCCCTCCCCCAGCTGGCATAAGGGGCACAATCGGTGGGCATATGGGGTCCCTGCATAACACCCCTCCAATATGGCCGAGGGGAAAACATTCATCCTCATTTTGAGGAAAGCGGCACGTATGTCTGCATCCTGCCACGTGAAAAGATAGCGGCAGCCCAGTAAGGAGGGTTTATAGAATATATAATCTGGGGCCGCCCTCTGTGTTGACAACAATGCCATTTCGCTTTGTAGGGACTGATCCCGCAGTCGTCTCCTAATGATTTACCTGGCTGCTTTTAACCCAAGGTGTCCCAAATATTCTGGTGAGAACCCCAGCTTTGATAATTCCTGCCTCACTGAGTCCTTCCAGGCATCTCCAAGGCCAGATGACATAGCCAAGGCTTGCAGTGAACTTTTGGGAGGCGAGGGAAAGAGGACCACCCTAACCCAGTATAAACATAAAGCCTGGAGGGCATAAATTCCAAGAGGTAGGCAAAAAACTTCTGCCCTTAATATCGCCTGGGGCACAAAGCCTCGAGGTGATGAAAGCATGGATAACAGTGGCCAGATATGACTCTGAAAGAAAAGCCTGCAGTCTACTCACCAGACGGAGTTGGTGAAAAGTGCTCCTGGCCACCGTTGAAACTTTACCCCTTGCTGCGCCTGGATTGTCCACAAGCGCTCCAAGGCTGTGAACTCGACTAACCAGAGGGGGATGTACTCCATCAATAAGAGGAGTCCCAATCCCCTCCAAGAGAGAAACCCGATCATCGGGGCATGAAATTTCAGATTGTACTCTGGGAGAAAAATAATAATAATAATTAAATCGCCAGACTTTATCCTGATGTTAAATGGTTGTTACTCCACTACACCCCTGAACCAGTCTGCAGCCTCAGTTTTCTGGGAACCAATGGCTCCTAGGCACCTGCAAGTTTCGCACCCTGCCGGTCAACCATCACCACCTCAGTCTTGTCTGAATTCAAATTCAATTGGTTCACTCTCATCCAGTCCTTACAGTAGCCAGGCAACAGGTAAGCACCAAGACTGCAGGGCCTGGGTCAGATGAAAAAGAGAGGTAGAGCTGGGTATCATCAGCATACTGACAACACTTCACCCCAAACCTCCAAATGACCTTACATTCATATATACGTTGAACAAGAGAGGAGACAGAACCCTGCAGGACCCCACAAGGGAGGTCCCAAGAAGATGATGAGCATCACCCATCACCATTCTCTGGGACCTCCCTGACAGGAAGGAACAGAACCACTCAAGAGCGGTCCCATGCACCCCTGTCAGGTCCCATAGTCATGTCAACATCACCTCATGATCAACTATATCAAAGGCCGCCAAAAGATTTAACAAGATCAACAGGGCAGAATTCCCCTTGTCAATCTCCAGGTGCAGGTCATCGATCAAGGTTACAAGCGCAGTCTCCGTACCATACCCAGGGCAAAAGCCCGACCAGACTGGGTCCAGGAATGAGATGTTATTGAGATGAGCCTGGAGTTGTTGGGCAACTACACATTCAATAACCTTCCCTAAAAAGAGAAGGTTAGAGACAGGCCAATAGTTGGCTAGGGAGTCAATGACCGAAGAGGGCTTCTTAAGCAGGGGCCAGACAACCACAGTTTTAAGAACATCCTACACCCTACCTGCCCAAAGGGAGGCATTGACAACAGCAGCCAGCAACAGCCCCAGCATCTCCCAGCTGGCTTTCACCAGCCAGGACAGGCAAGGTTCTAATGATTAATTATTATTATTATTATTATTATTATTATTACACCAGCAACGTAGCTCCAGGTACGTACAGTCAATAGTTACAGACAGGCCCGTATCCCCAAGGGGCTTACAATCACAACTGGTCATCTGAATCTCTCCAAGCACCTTCCCCACATCGGTGGGCGATACTGACTGAAACTGATCCAAATAAATAGGACAAGACTGAGTGTCCATAACCTCAAACTCCGATTCTGCATGTAAAACGGCAGCACCCAAGTCATGATGAATACGAGCAATTTTTGTCTCTTAATAATACTTGGAGAATTGGCCATGTAGATGACTAATTTTTGAATAGTGTACTCAAATAAATGTGAATAATGATGAAATTCTGCAAAAGAAAGTTCTAGTTACCCAGCAAAATTAAATCCAGTCAACAATTTAATATTACTAAAACTTCAAAAAAGCTGTGTGTGAAATTAAAAGTTCTTTCTAATTCACTAAGTCCAGAGGGTTTTCTATGAAGATGAATCTGTTTGTTTATTTGCTCACTTCTTGGAACAAGACCAATTTCTTATTTCTACATATAATTGTTTTGTCAAGTTTAAGTTTACGTGTCCAACAAAAACATTAAATATTTATGAAGAGGGTCAGCTCCAGTGCCCCAAATTGATAAATGATTACAAAACATGCGACTGAGAATCATCTCTTTTTAGGACAAGAAATGGCACATAGATGCAAATTTGGGGTTTGAACTATTTCACAGTCCAGTGCTTTCAGACTAGAGATTTTTATTTCATCTTGGCCAGATTCCAACCCACTTAAATACATCTGCCTTGCTCTTCACCTACTCAAGAGGTTGTTTACTTATCCTCCTTGAAAATGTGGTTTTTTGCTGTTGCAAAATGCATTCTGTAAGAGAGAATTTTTACTACTGAATGAGTGATGGTTACACTCATCTAACTTAACAGAGCGAAGTTATAGCTTGAAAAGCTCCAGTCTAAAGTAGAAGGCTCATCCTAATGACTTTAGCTGCCATTTCTGCAAAATTGAGTCTGTTGTTCACATTTCAGGATGATCCTATTGCAAAAAAAAAAAGAAAAGAAAAAAAAAATCTGACTGAACTGATACACCACCATCTTTCTGAACCTAGAGTCAACTTCAGCGCTTCTACCAACAGTGAGCTAAGCATAGGGTTGTATGCATGGAGTTAATAAGAATCTGGACACCCCTTGGATGTTAACAGACAAGACAGCAGCCCGCAATAGTCCACATCAGATGGGTGGTCACCTGCCCATTTATCAGGTAGCCACCAAACGTTTGCCCACCCCCAGACCCCACTCATGGCATTGTCCTAGAGAACGTGGAGCCCACTGTGTGGGCGCATACTGGTTAAGGAGGGTGAATGAAAAGCCACATGGCTGCCTCCTGTCTGTTAGGGTGCGCACAGGCTGCACATGTACAGGTCCTGCCAGGACCATAGAAGTCCAGGGAGCAAGCACTCCCTCTCCACTCTTCCTCTCCTCGGCACTGTGCCTGTTTACTTTCACTTTTTGAAGAGCTCCAAAAAGCAAAACACAATAAAATTGATGAAAGCCACAGAGGGGGCAGTTTTCTACACCCAGAGGTGGTCACGGGTCTGCATCAGGCAAGGGGGGGTGGAGGAGGCAAAGCATGGCACCTACCCATCTGTCCCATTCATCACACATAAAGTGCAAGTGGCAGCTGCATGTGGGCTCCACAGAGCAATCCTGGACTCCAGCAGGCTAATCTCATTTGTTTTCATCCACTGATCCTACTTAGGACACAAAATGGTGTCAGTTTCATGCAGTAGACAGGGACCCGTGCTGACTGCGTTGCTGCAATTTGCAGTGATTTTTGAAGAATTAGCCAATCCTCACAGGGCCATGCTCAAACCACAGTGAGAGCTATCTGCAGAATCTTTAAATCCTGGCTCAGGCATAAGCTTGTCACCTGACCCCAAACTCAAGCTTCTACTGCAGCTTCTGTCTGAAAGGGAGGCGTGACCATGAGCCCTGAGGGTGAATAGGTCACTGGGTGATGAATTGTGGGTGTGGGGGTTTTAGGGCCTTATGCTTTGATGAGGGAGGTCTGGGTCTTTAACATGAGGTGGGAGTTCTGGTGTGCTGACATTCCAGAGGATTCGAGCAGTGTTTGATTAACAAAGTTGTGATTCTATGGTCAAATCTGTTGAAAAAGCATGCTGGTAAGTAAATTTGCATATATAAATTGTTGCATACTTATGCAAATCAAGTTAATGATGCAAATGTTAATGTTCACAGTGAATTTGCAGGATTTGGCATCACATGGCGGAGGCCAGAGAATGATTCCAGAGCCCCTGTTTCAGTTACCTATAACCTCCCATTAAGAAGAATAAAAAGAAGAAAGAGGAAGAGTATTGCATTTTATGGCTGCTGGAAACCCAACACAGAGAGGTGACACGACTTCATAGACCATGAGCGATGAAACCCATTAACTTCACTGGAGTAAACACAAGAGACAAATTGGAGTATAAAGTTAAAGAGTTTATTTACCAGAGTCCAAAATCTGGGAGACCAGGAGGGTTGATCACAGGTACCAGGAGTTACACAGAGCCGAAGAATCCAAAGAGACCATGTAAATCTCAGGCGATGTCTGAGCTCTGAGGGACCTAGGGTGTCACTTTTTATAGGATCTTAATGAAGACCCCAAACCCAGCCAATGAGCTGGGGACAATCATACGTTGCACATTTCCACCCATCCTCAGAACCATCCCTGATTGGTCCATGATCCATAACATTACATCAACTTTTAGGCTCCAGAGAGACTGGAGAAGAGCTGTGTATCAGGCTTTTCTCAGGGAAAGACAAGGTTGCAAACAACTTGTTTTCCTTAAGTTTCCAGTTCTAGAAACTGTCAGCTCTTTTCTCTCTCTGGCCTGTATAGGCCTGAAAAGCCTGAACCCAAGTTACGGATCCCTGATTTACTTATGGCTCAATTCTTACAAAGAGAAACCTCTTGGGAGTAGAGTAGCAGAGGACTCCCTTTCCTTCATAGTAGATAGAAGGCTCTGCAGAACCGAAGAGGAGGTTTAAAAATGCTGACTGAATACTGAAGCTACAGATTTCTGTATACGAACCTGCCAGTCTAGCATGAAATATGAAACCTCCGCCATACAAGGTCACAGATAGCACCCTGACAGGAAATCAATTGTCTTCTTACTTCCCAGCAGATGTGGGAGGGCCTAAGATTATCACAGCATTGTATGTTGCCCCTCATGCCTTTCAGAGCTCTCTGGATAAATAGGTGCCTGGCAATTTTTTAACTCTTGAATTTGAATGCAGACAACTGAATCCACAGTGAAAAACTGCATCTGATAAAAAAATACCCAGTAGTCTTAATTACAATTACCTAAAACAAAAACTATCACATTATTTCTTTAAAGGTCATTTATTTATTAGCTTAAGTCATCTACGAAAATGTTTTCAAACTGCCTTAACTCGGTCCTTCCCATGTATAGAACAGACAATTGGGTCCCTTACCTTGGAAATTGTCCTTCTGTGGACTCGATGGGAGGTTATTCTGAAATCCAACATGAAATGACCGTCTTGGAGGCCCCGTTCCCCTTTTAACAGGGGTGATAACTGATCAGAAGCTTGGAGGTACGGCGAAAGGACGCTGTACGCTCGAGGTAGATCTTTAGGGCTCGACGGAAGTCGAGAGTGTGCCATAACCTTTCAAGGCAATGACAGGAGTGCGAGTAAAACGAAGGAAGGATCGCTTCCTGAGCGAGGTGAAATGAAGAAGACACCTTAGGCAGGAAGGAAGGGTCTGCACGCAAGAAGAGAGACTCCTTTCTGAAAGAGCACAGTGAAGGATCCATAGAAAGGGCACCAATCTCAGAAATCCTACTAGCGTATGTTATGGCAATAAGGAAGGTGACCTCAATCGAAAGTAAAGGGACACCTCCTGGAGGGGTTCGAAGGGTGGACCAGTAAGGACCTTAAGCACTACATTCAGGTTCCAGGAGGGAAACCTGTGGACGACTGGCGGCGAGATCTTGCGAGCAGCCCTCAAAAACTGTCAGACGTGAGGGTGAGCAGAGAGCTGGATCCCATTACAGGAACCCAGGGTGCTACTGATGGCAGCAAGCTGCCTAGCCAAAGTGTTAGGTCTGAGCCCCCTGTCTAGACCCTCTTGCAGGAATTGTAGAACGTGGGCAATAAATAGAGAGGGACTTTTCCAAGCACTTTTCCAAGCATCCCGTCACTTGCTTGGAAAAGTGCAGCAGGGCTAGACGGACGGCTTTTAGCTCCAGCCAGTTCATGCTGTGAAAACAGTCCCTGACTGACCAGGTGCCCTGGGCGGTCTCCGTGTTCAAGTGGGCCCCCCAGCCGAGGAGACTGGCGTCTGTTGTGAGTCTCACTAGGTCGGGATCCACGAGTGGGACGAGTGGTGGGTTTTCCCACCAATCTAGCGAGGTCCGGACCTCCGGGCTGACTGAGAGGGAGGCCGGCGTGTCCGATATCAGAAGTGTGTGTCACGGTTGGAGGAAGTGTTGTAGAGGGCGGGAAAGAAAATACACCCACTGGAGATGATGGGTGCAGGATATCATGAGGCCCAAGAGAGAAGCCAGTGTTAGCAGGAGCGTGCGGGGTCGAGATCAAACCAGCGTTATCTGACTCCGGATCTTATGTTGACGCTGTGGTGGGATGAACACCCTGTCCCTGACCGTGTCGAAGATCACTCCCAGATGTTCCAGTCGCTGAGCGGGAGTGAAGTGGCTCTTGTCTGCATTGACGAGGAAGCCATGGTATGACACGTACTCCATCAAGTGCTAGAGGTGACAGGGATCTTTTGTCGGAGCCCTGATGAGGAGATCGTCCAGATACGGGAAAATGGCAATGCCTTCTAGGCAAAGGTTTGCTATGAGTGGTACGAGCACTTTGGTAAACGTTCAGGGAGATGAGGCGAGGTCGAAGGGCAGGGCACGATACTGCCAGTGCTGGTTCTGGTAGCAAAAGTGCTGGGAGGGTGGGCATGTGGAGATAAGCATACCGGAGGTCCAAAGATGTCAGCCAATCTCCCACCATTAGGGCTAGGGTGATGGAAGTGAGGGACTCCATCTTGAACCTCTGTGCTCTTACCGCTTCGTTGAGGTGTTTTAGGTCTAGAACTCCCCTCCACTCTCCATTCCTTTTCTCGATGAGGAAGAGGATGGAGTATAGACCTCTTCCCCCTTCTGGTGTCGGTACAGACTATCGCCCCGATCTGCAGGAGTCTGGAGATCTCGTGACTCATGGTGTCCTGTTTGGATGGGTGCAAGAGCAAGGGGAGATGCAAAAGAACTCTCTGGGTGTGTACCTGAGTTCGATCGCGTATCTCCTCCACACTGTTTGCAGGACCCAGGCGTCCATGGTTGCGTACGACCATCTGCTTGAGAATAGTTAGAAGCACGTGCAGAGGGGGGTAGAGCTTGGGGAACAGGGCTTGGAGCACTGAGGAATCCTGTTTGCGATTGGGCGACCAGGACCATTTGAAGTAATGTGGCTGGGTCGGGACACTGTGAGACCTGGACCTGCGTCCTCACTGGTTTGTGTCACATAATCGGGAAGACCAGGTGGTGGCCGGAGTGTAGTTTCACCTTGGGCCCTGCAAGAAACGTTGAAAAGGGTGAAAAAGACTTTTAGCAGACTGAACCTGGTGAAGCGAGTGCTTTTTCTCCTTGTTCAAGGCCTCTGCTACTGCTTTATCCAAAGCAGAGACAAATAGTTTGCCACCTTTAAACGTGCTATTTACTAGCAGGTTCTTAGCATGTGGGTTCACCTGCCAGGAGCGTAGCCAAAGCCTGGTTCTGGCTGCTTCATTGGTTGCCATCTCTTTAGCCGCCCACGTGACTGTATCCATGGACGAGTCTACTAGAAAGGCGTGCGCTAGGGTCACGTTATTAGCCAGCTTCCAAGGAGGCTGTAGTAGCCATTTGCAGGATGCTGGCAAGGGACTCGTAGCTCTTTATGAGCCCGGTCTCCACCCCCTTGTCGGTGTGGTCTTTGGGCAAAAGATCCCCTTCAGAAGGGAAAACAGACTGGTGAGCCAAGGAGGCTGCAGCAGCATCCACCTGAGGGGTCCTAAAGATCGAGTCACTGTGCTTAGAAAAAGAGTACAGAGACTGCTGCACCCTGGAAAGCTTTAGGGTTTTAGTGGGGTGCTTCCGTTGGGCCCGTATGATCTTCTCAAAAGCCCTATCTAGGGTGGCGCCCTTGGATGTCGTGACGAACTTGGGGATGTAGTCCCTATCGGATCCATCCATCCATCCTCAGAAGAGTCGGATTCCCCCTTCTTCAGGGTCCTGGAGGTAATTTTAAGAACTCGCTCTGCTCATCTTAATAGTTTTGGCCCTAGGGCAGAGGGCAACTCCCTACCCAATTCCTTTGGCCCCCTGGACAGGATCTCACTCCACTCGGAGGGTCTCTGGATGGGGAGAAGTGGGTGCCGGCAGACAGATCCGAATCCTCCTCAGAGGTCTGAATAGTGACCAGTGGGGTTCTGGTACGGCTGCCCCTTTTATTTCATTTGGGAGAAGGGGAAGAGTCCACCTCTGATTCCTCCGCTGAAAGGATTTTGCCCTCCACCCTATGGGGGGGGGAACCCCCTTTGTCATCCGACAACAACGAGCTGATAAGATCTCTAATGGGTCTCTTCGTGGGGGTTTGCAGGAGCTCCTATGCTTCCCTTTGCCTGAGGTTTTTGAAGATCCTTTAAATGACAGTTATGGGGGGGGTAGGGAGAGTGCATTTGTAATTCCACCTGTCCCTGATCTGATTTTTTTCTATCCGGGATAACACCCCCATCATGGATTTAAAGGTGTCCTACAGCTGTAGGAATGCCTGGGCGGGGGGGCCCCCCTACTTGACTGGAGGCAGAAGAGGCTGCCTCCACGTGGTCCTCTTCAGCTGAACTGGAGTTCCGGCGTTGGGGGCAGGGCGCTGAAGCCGCAGCGGGGATGGCAGTGGTTGCTGTTTCGATTTCCCCACCATGGCTCTCCTGCTCCGCCGCATCTCAGCGCACATCGTTTCTGAGTGTTTTGGCCGTCGCAGCCATTCTAACAGGTACCCCGAGGCGGGGGGGGAGCATAACGCGGGGGTCAATCTCCCACACCCGCTCTGCCCCGGTCTGTACCCGAGGGACTGGATCCGGGGGGGGGGGGGGGGCGTGTTTCCGGAGGGCCGCTGTTGGCGCCTGCAAGTGCAATACAAGAGGCAGAAGCCTCTCAGATTAACACTTTAAACAAAAAAGAAACACAAGAAAAACAATAAATTGGCCTGAACGGGTGCAGAGCACCCCGCTGCAGCTCCTACTTGGCCAGAGGCAGACAGACTTCCAACTGGGAAAGTGAGGGAGCAACGTCCCTACGCATGCCCAGCTGAAAGTTTGGTGCTGCCTCCTGCTGGCCATGCAGTAGACTGCTCCCAGAGTCCGAATAACCAGACAGAGTCCATAGAAATTGTATACACTTTATACAGCGAAATGTTGACAATGTTAGTGTAGACAACTTTATACAACTGGTTATATACAATGCAATTCTGTCCAAAAGGACAGTTCAGGCAGTTTGAAATTTTTTTTGTAGGCAACGTATGCTAATAAATAAATGACATAAGTGAGCTCCTTTTGCTATTTGGGGATGATCTTCAGTGAGAATGGGACATGGAAGGCGCATAACAAATATATAGCAGGAAAGGTAAAGGCCCCTTCAAAGGCAATTACATCAATGGCAAGGCGCTCCACAGTAATCAATACGTCCAGGATACTGAAGATCTATGAGATCAAAATTAGATCAGTCCTGCTATATGGGCAGGAAATTATACCAGAAGGAAAAGTAACAGAATTGGAGATTGTCCAAAATAAATTCCTTAGGCAGCTTATAGGGGTACCGCAAGCAATCCCAGGATGTGTTATGAGGGCAGAAACTGGTATGGTCTCAATTGGGTCCTTAAAAAGGCAGGCACTGGTAAACCTGTGGCTGCGTATTCTTGGTCAAACTGAAGAGGCATTGCCACGTCTATGCCTAGTTGAAATGTTGGAATATACAGGTGGGGCAGCGTATCCATGGTTAAAAACTTCTTAGCTAAAGCCGGTTTCTCGGTGCAGATGATGGGGCAGTTGCCCCTAGCACAACAGAAAAGGTTGGTGAGAGAAAGGATGTAGGATATAGGAAGGCAGGAAGATATGGCTGCTATAAGGAGTTGGAGGGCAGCACCATGGTATGGCCATGTCAAAGAAATTTTTGGACTGGAAGTTTATCTGGAAGTCCTAAGTGCCAAGGAGATGAGCAGAAATTATACTAGGCTCCGGTTTCAACTTATTGAGATAGCAGTTACTCATGCCCGGTATAATGCACTATCAAAGGACACGTGTAAATGTATCTGTAAACAGGGGGGAAAGGAAACAATAGATCATATCCTCTTCGAGTGTGCCTTGTATAAAAATCTAAGGGAGGTTTGGATTATGCCTCTGCTGCAGGGGAAAGAGTATTGGGATGTGGAGCATAAGATTAAATAAATGTTGAGCTTGGCCAAGGTAGAGGATCTGATTGCCACAGCTACCTTTGTGCATCTTGCTGCAAAAATCAGATTAAAGGAGTTGTGAAAGAACTAGGAGGAATTTCCCCTCACTAAATATGAACAGAGACTGACTATGTACTATGAGCCAGGAAGGGAGCTCTGCTAGATGGCTAATTAGGGCCATCGAACGCGTTCCCAGCCCTACAAATAAACATAAGCAATTAACAGCTCTATATGGGGTACATGATATATTATGTATTCCCGAGAATTTATGAGTGTTAATAGAGTTTGCTGCTGGGGGCTGAGTGTGGGTGTTATAATCCCAGAGAAGAATAAGCCACAAATGAGACTGGGCCCATGCAATTATAAAGTAAAACTGAAGATTGTAAACAAATTATATTTTAGATTATATTTTATCGTTTTATTATTTGTTGCATTTGTTAGCATGTGTGGCCTGACATAAGTTAATGTGAATATATGTTTTTAGATAAGTAAAATATAAATTCAACATGGTTATATACACTTGAGGGTATAGGGGGGGATGTGTCATTTGATGCTCTCACTGAAATGTGGGAGATGGTGTATTTTCCTGACATTTTTTCCCAATATTATGTTAACAATGTCATTTTATTTGTTGGCCATGGCGAAAGCTTGAGCTTAATAAAATATTTATTATTATTATTATTATTATTATTATTAAATAAATGACATTTAAAGAAATAATGTTATAGTTTACTTATTGGTAAATATTAGTAAGGGTAAGTAGGTATGGTAATAAAGTACATATCTTCCCTTAATGTTGATGAAAAATTATGGAATAGATAGAAAATCTGTTAATAATTTCCATGCTTTTTTGCATTTATTTTTGTTGTAATAAATGTTGTGATTTTTAATTGTAATTGTAATTAATGTTCACGATTTTGGAATATAAGTTAGAGTAAAATGTATTTTTGAACTGTTTTTTAAGAGGAAGGTTTTTTGTTTTGGAAATGGTTCTGCCTTTAATGTTTTTTGAAACCGTTAAGTTTTTTGTTTTAGATAATTTTGGGGGGTTTTGGATTCAGTTTCTTCCCCCATCCCCAAGAACTGAAAAACTTAGCTCAGGGTAAGAGAGCAGAGACGAGGGCCTGTTGTAAGCTGAATGTTTGTAGCAAGACTTTTTTTTGTTTACTCTTCCCCTTCCACGAATGGTACATCTCCCCAAGGAATGTAGGGGGAGTGGCGTTTGCAGTGACAATGGGAGTCCCACTACTCTAATAGCTGGAGAGCTTCACAACTGAGGGATCAGACTCCTGAACAATGTCTCTTCACAGGGAGTCCCTGCAAGTCACTCAAGTTACTCTCAATGTTCAACAAAGCATTGCACTTACCAGAGTTGGGGGGACACCCATGAAAGGTCTCAAAAGGTGTCCCAAAACACATGGACCAGAAATATTTAGAGTGTAGGTCTCTCATTAACATTTTCAAACACTACTTATATGTTGCAGCATGATAAAAAGGCCCACAACTTTCCATACCACTGTGCAAAATCCTCCCCACAGAGTGAGTGAATAAAAGTCACTTAACTTTCCATAGTCACACATTTCACTTGTCACACAAGTTTCCAAGCAGGAGGTTTGGGGAGGATGTTGTGAAGGAAGAGGATGAGCCCAAGCTCCGCTAGCCCATTTCACTACACCAAGCACTGTGTGTGTCAATTTCATGTCACTTACACTCTTGCCAGCTTCTGCCTGCTGCGGCTTGAGTCACGTAACATTATTCATGAGTTGAGTCAGGTAACATTAAATATGCTTCTTTTTAGCGGCAGTCAGCACCTGCTCTACTGTGCATGCGCTACCCAGCAGAATGAAATCTTTAATAGTTCTTTATTGGCTGTACCAAACACTATCAGACTAATAGCAGCATTTGATGGAGATCTCATACTCCAAGGCTCTGAAGTCTGGGGATTCAACTCATCCCAGGGGAGGAGATATGGATCGCTCAAAATCCTCCCCATGGAGTGAATGAACAGAAGTCACCTAACTTTCCATAGTCACATAATTTCACTTTCCATAGTCACATAACTTTCCAAACAGGAGGTTTGGGGCTGGTGTTGTCAATGGGGAAGATAAGCCCAAGCCCTGCTCAAAATCCACCCCATGGAGTGAATGAATAAATAAAAGTCATGCAACTTTTCATACAGAGTGAAAAGTATGAAATGAGGCAAGAGGGTAATTGACACAAAACTGACTAGGGCTTAAAGTCTTTTTGACAGAGCAGTCATGAAGTTGCATGATTTTAAAAACCAGAGTCACATAAACTTCCGTTATGCCATTTTTTATAACACCACAAATGGCGATCAGTGACTGCTCATGCACCTGAGAGCAGAACAGATTTTTTAATGTTTAATAACTCACTTTTGGCTGCACCAAGCACTATCTTACTACAGTAGCACTTCATGGAGATCTTGGACTACAAGGCTGTGAAGTCTGAGGGCAAAACTCGTCGAGGGGGAGGAGATATTCATGGTTCAAAATAGTCAGGACGCTGTGCATTTTGACCACAATCAACTTTTCAACAGTTACAACTTTTTATTTTCTGGCTGGATCGTCTTAAAACTTCGCACGTATGACAGTCCTCACAAATATAAGCCATGGATACATTTTCAGAACTGTAGCTCAAGCAGTTTCCTCAATATCAGGGCTTCAGCAGCCCCTGTTTATAATGGAGAGCAGTTGTGCCTTTAACTTACTTACAAGCTATTGCTGTAAGTAAATTCCTATCTTGCTGTAGTGTTTAAGAATATCATCTATACCACTGTTTTATTTTGCAAAATACGGCTAGCACATTTTTGACAGATGACAAATTATAACTATCCCAAAATTTTAGTTGCCAAATAAACCATTACCTTCTTCAAATATTAGTCCAAATTACTGCTATTTATAGCTGTATTTCATTATGTGGTGGGGAGACAAATTGGTTCGAATGATATATTTTATTGGAACTGTTGTTGGTGGAAATAAGCAAGCTTTCAGTCTGCACAGGGCCCTTCCTCATGCATGCAGCACAGCCAGTCAAAATATATAAACTGAGCAAGTGTAGAGCAGGTATATATGGGCATAGAATGGGTGGGAGTGGATAGAACAAGGTGAGAGGGAGAGAAATGCCAGACATTTTAAAACAGCTGTAAGATTATTTACTAGGAAACCATTGTTAGTGTTACACACACACACACACACACACACACACACACACACACACACACACCACACACACACACAGGGTAAATGTATGTGTAGGGATATAGCAGGAAATAATTTATCAGAAGGGACTATGCATATCAAAAGGAACTGAGTTTACAGTAACAGTTCAGCTGACAGGGTTAGTCACAGATAGGGACAGAAAGTGGTTAGAAGGATCTCTAGTAATTTGGTACAGAGGAAGACAGAAGTTACAAATACAGTAGACTAAGGTAGAACATATTTGTAGTGGACAGAGATATAGGCCACTTTTAGACCTTCTGCCCCTCCCTTCCCCCCCCCCCCCCCATGCATATTTTGGCTGCGGGGGGAATGCACCAGCCAGGATATACACGGGGATCGGCCGGTCTGAAAGCCCCCTGTGCGGCTTTGCTGGCAAACACCCGCAGGGACGCAGAGCAGGAAATCCAGCTCTGCATTCCTGCGGGTGTTTGCCAGTAAAGCCACGTGGGAGGGCTTTCAGGCCGGCCGATCCCCGCACATATCCTGACTTGCGCATCCTCCCCTCCCCCCCCACAGCCAGAATATGCAAGGGGGGGGGGGGTGTCTGAAAGTGGCCATAGGTCCTTTTTCAGTCCATTATTTTTGGTGTCAACGTTATTAATTTTAGTTTCCAGGCCCATCTTTTCAGAGTGCCGTTTAGGTTTCCTTTGAGGAGGAAGACAAGAGGTCTCATATGGAGTGGTCTTGTTGGGAGAAGTGGCTGCCCACTGTAGAGTCAGTGACTTTGTTTATAATTGTATGTCTATGTGAGTTCATCGCTTGGTGTAAGGGTTGCTGGGTTTCACCAACGGTTTCCATGGTGGCATTTGGCACAGAATGAAATACACTACACTTCGGGATTTGCAGGTGTAGTTGCCTTGGCTGGCAAAAATAGGGGCAGAGCCTAGCCTAGGGGTGGAGCCAGGCCAACAGCAGGCGGATCCAATGCATGCCCAAACAAATAGGGCCCTATCATCGTGCACAGCGTGCTATCGAACATGAATAAAAGATAACAGGTGGAAATTAAGAACAACTTTATTTATACAGTCCCTTCCCCATTTATAAATACTTACATAACTTGTGAGAACACTTACCAAAAACATCATTAGGATTTCAGTACATATATAACTTATCAGAACACCTACCAAAAATATCATTAAGATTTCAATACATATAAGGGGGGGAAGCAAGCATTGAACACAGAACAAATCACTGCTTATACAGAAAATCCGCTCGGCGGTCTTTAAGTTGTGCAAAGAGCTCAATTGTTCTGTGATTAAATTGTGGGATTTGTCTGATCAGTCTTTTTTCTAATCGACAGCATCACCAATGCATTTAATCGGTCTTCAGCCATGGCGTTTCGTGTAAAAGTTTTAATTCTCTTTAGAGCCGAGAAAGATCTCTCAGATTCAACTGTGGTCATTGGTGTTGTGACAATGATCTGAAGTAGTGATACAGTCTCTGAGAAGCCTTCATGTAGATTGTTTTCAAGGAGTTTCTGTAATAACCCAGAAGCATCTTTTGCACCACAGAATTCTTCTCTTGTATACAAAAGAGAAAGCTCGGTCTTCAACCTTTCTTTCTGCAGCATCGGATATGCTTCCACTGCATCTTTTAATACTTGCATTGGAAAGCGCTTGTTGTGAGCTGGAAACAAGTCTGGTTGCACCAATGTTGCACTTACCAAGTGATTGGTAAATGCAAATCTCTCTTTTGCTTGCGAGAGAATAATATCACACATTTTGTGCATTACACCTTGAAGGGTTTCCCTGGTACTTCTTCTGGGGAGCTGTGACTTTTCAGGCAATTCTGCCCACAGATGTAATGGACCCTCTCACTGTATTGATGTTTGTAATGAAGTTTGTAGTGAATCTCTGGATAGCTACAGAATCAATTTGTCTTGTCTGGATCTGCTGTAGAGTATGTCCACATGCAGCATTATTTTGTGAAATAGAAACAAAAAGAAGAGAAACTGCCTGTCACCTTCCAGCATATGTAACAACCCATTGACCTCACAAATACTAGTAGCATCAAAGTTTCCATATCATATTTCATCTAAGCAGTCAATGAAGGCTTCTCAGTTCTCATATACCACATTCACAACACGGCTACTGAAGGTCCACCGTGTGGCAGGTGCTCTTTTCTTGACAACTAAATCCAGCACCTCAACTCTTTTCGGCGATGAGGAAAAGAAAGCAGATAAACCGGACAGGCCTGCAAAGAATATTTTTATCTCCTTGATTGTGGACACTGCTTGTTGCATTATTAAGTTTAACTGATGGGCATAGCAGTGAACGTAATGGACATTGGGGTACACATCACGTACAAGCTTTTGGATGCCTCCATACACTCCTCGCATTACGCTTGCCCCATCATAACTCTGCATAATTAGTTTGTCTTTGCTAGTGCCTGGAGGGAAAACAGCTTCTAGTTGTTTTAGCAATGCTGCAGTTACTGTTTCAGCACGCAAGTCTGGCAGTTCGCTGAATCCATAAAATCATTCCACAGCCTGACCACTACCATCGATGTAACGATAAATTAGTACAGATTGACAGTGGGTGGATACATCCGTCGTGTCATCAGCCTTGATAGCCACGTATTCGGTCAACTGCAGTTCCTTGATGATGTACTCCCTAGCCACCGTGAGCGTGCAGTCCAATAGTTCATTCTGAATAGTCTTTTAAATTCCCTTGAACACCTTTGCAGTTTTCAAGTTGTCTTCCATAGCTTTATCACTCGTTGCCATCAAATTCACAAGCCCTCGAAACACACCACGATTCAGAGTCCTCCGTTTAGTCGTGTCCACGTAATGCAAGCTCGAAGCTACCGCAGAAACGTATGCAGTCTATGATTCTTGACAGAATGTGGCAATTATTATCTACTTCCTCATTGTGCTTTCGCACTAGCGCACGATGTCCCGAATCCAATTGTTATAAAATATTTGTATTCCCAAACAGCGCCAGAAGCTCTCCATGTGACTGCAAGATGCTTCATTTTTTTTGTTTTGTCCGATAGATGCTTGATATCCCTAACGCCAACCTTTGTCCACACTGCTTCACCGCCAAATAGCAAGCAGGGGAAGCAGAACAAGGCATTTTTGGAAACGTGGCCAGAGAGTCATGTCTTCCTTTCATACCATCCTTTGCCGAATTTGCGTGTGTAACATTTCCCTCTCTCTTCCGTAGGTTGCTGAATTTGGATATCTGGATGGTCGGGGCCGAGTTCTTTCACACACATCTTTTCAGCCAGAGTCAGTGTTGTGAAAGGCCTTGTGAGCAGTGCATCCATGGAATTCATTTTCACTGGACTTCTTTTCTGCTTCACCTGTAAAATAAAAAATTGTATACATTGTAAGAATTTGTCTGTACAATTTGCATAATTTATACATAGGAACTCATGTAGTTTTGGACAAAGAAACTGCGCTCTTGAAGGACTTACAGTGATTCCAGTAAGCTTCCAAATACTTTTGTCAGCTGGTACCTTGGCACTAGTGGCTCTTTCTTGACCTGGCAAAAATAGTGAAACACGTAAAGGTCAGTAGTTGACAGAAGCAAGTAGTAGGACCTACAACTATGTGAGAAATTCAAACCAACACCCTTCCTGACACATGGGGAAAGTTTCTGGTTTTGGCTCTACAGGTGGAATGTGTATACTGTATAGCAGTCAAGGTTTGAACTTTTCACTGTGCTACAGGAATCATACTAGCCAGTCACTAAAAGTTAAGAGGAATTTTTTTCACATGGGTGGGTATAGCACTCCATATGATACTCACTTGAAAAATGAAGCTATCCTGGATCAGACTCCTCCTTCTCCATGTTTTAGACTGTATGTAAAGTCACACCTGTGAACAACAAGTGCAGCGTATCCAGCAATTTCATTTAGGCAGGT
>QEPC01009251.1:5933362-5945961 GCA_003113815.1 Sphenodon punctatus
CCCGCCACCCAACATGTCCCCGTGTCTGGGGCACGGTAGGGGGATATGGGGCTCCCACATCCCCACAGTGCCTCCCCACCCCACTCCCCCCAGACCAAATCCCCCAAGCCGAGACCATCCTACCTACCTGCTCATGCTGGCTGCAGCAGGGACACGTGTGGCCACTGGCAACGCTGGGAATGAGTGAGCGAGGTCTGAGAGACCCCGCCCACCCGCAAATTTCGCACCTGGCCTGGCGCAGTCGCAGTGGAGCCTAGAGGGGTGGCTTTGAGCCGTCCCTCTAGGCAATTGAAATAGCTTGGGCTATGGGTTCCATTAGAACCCATTGCCCAAGCTGGCCACGCCTGCCCCTCCCCCAAAGCTGCACGCGCAGCTTTTCTGTAGGTCGGCGGCAGTGCCGACCTACAGAAAAGCCTCTCCCCCCCCCCCCCCCATCTCTTCAGCGCATGCGCACCAGCCCGGAGAGGAAAGTCTTTCTCCCCGGCTGGCGCACGTGCACTGAAGAGATGCCAGGACTCGAAAGCCCCCAGCACCGGGCCAGCACCATTCCGGATGCGCACGAGCCCCCAGCACCGGCCCTGCGTGCATCCGGAATGGTACTAGGCCAGTGCTGGGGGCCCGGAATGGTGCTGAGCGTGGGTGCTTAGGCGCTGGGGGCTGATGTAGGTCAGTGCCCCCAGCACCAAAGGGAGGTTTGAAGTCCAGAAGAGGTAGTTCAGGGAAGATTTTTCTTAGGGTTTTGTTCCCACCAAGTATGGGTTGTAACTGCTGGACGATGCTACAACCACACTCTTTTATGTGGTGGCTAAGGCAAAGAAATTGCAGAAGAGTTGTATGGTTGGTTACACCTTTGTCATGTACAAGTTTTGACTCTGATTTTCCAGTTCCAATGTGCATAAAATAATTTGCACGTTAGTATATTCAAAAGTTATTCTATGTTAGCTACCCGAAAAATACCATGGGTATTTCCATTATAGACCTTGGAGAGGGGAAGTGTGGGGAGAGAAAAGACTTCTAAAAGGCTTAATATTTTAAGTCTGAGAACATTATTCCAGATGAAAATGCAAGCTTGTCATTTTCTCAGCTATAGTTTATATTTATTGTTATTGTTATTTATAGTGAGGTTGATGTTTGCTTTTACTGTAAACTACCCCAAGCTGCCAAGGCAGGAGGGTGTGGGGTACAAATTTTATTATAAATAAATAAATAAAATAAAGCGCACAAGCCCGTGCGCACAATAGCAAATTTTAACTGTTACAGAGATTGAGTTACCATCGAAGTCTGACTGAAGCACTATGCATTCTAGCCGCTTTTGACTAAAAGTTAAGGTATATTCTTAGTAGGCATGAACAGGTAGTCTTGGTCACTCATTTTATACGGAGTATACAAACCACCAGCCAGGCTAAACATGTAGAAGTCACAGATATCCCTTAAAATATCCTATTATATTAGTACATTTTCAAACAGACAGTATATAGAAGATTCCATGACATTTCAAAGGTCTCCTATTTTAGAAAGTGAAATCTCATGAAGATAGGAAAAGTTTAAGGACTTTTGACTGACTGGTAGGTAAATGTTAGCTTTCGTCCCATGTTCCCAAAGAGTAGAAATTAAGCCTATTTTCTGCAGACAATACAAAGGGCAAAGGGCATGTTGGAATATTATAAAAAAAAAAAAATCCTCTAAAGCCTCCCCAATAAAAAGCAATGTGTAAAAGGAGATAGGCACTGAAGAAAATAAAGTGACAGAGCTTTCTGCTCCTCAGCTGTAAGAGCCAACAGAATAAAATGAAACTTGGCAAGCTTCAGTCTCTGAAGAAACAGAAAGGAGTGCACAAAAGGAATGAAAAAGCTTCAAGAAAAGGAAGGAGGGTTTCTTCCTTTTCATTGCTGTTGTATCGTCCACATTACTTTTTCCTATAATCTTACAGAAAACTGCGGTCGGCCAGGAGCACATTCCTCAAAGTCCCCCAGATTTCCCAGGGGGCAACTATGGAGAGGGCATTCTCAGTGGCCGCACCAAGGCTTTGCTCCTGACAAAGGCCCGGGTGGCCCTGGACCTCTCTTTTCAACGTCATTCCAAGACCTGGCTATTTCTCTGGGTCTTTGGTGAGGGAGATAGGAAAGGGTGGGTTTTTATTTACTTTTAGGGGCAGGGTATTTAATTTTTCTGATATTTTTATGTTTTGGGCATCCCTCTCTTTCGCCTCTTCCCTTGGGGTAATGTTTTTCCCCTCTTTCCCTCTTTTCTATTGTATATTATTTTATATAGATTTTATACATTTTTATATTGTAAACCGCCACGAGCTGCCTTGGTAGGACGGGCGGGATATTAAATGTTTTTAAATAAATAAAACTTCGGTAGCCCCTGAACTTCTACTCCACTATAACTACAGCAAAAAAGGAAGAAAAAATCCACTCCAATATGTTTGTAAAGTTCTCAGGGATCACCTAGCAGTGCATTTTTGCTGGGGAGAGAATAGTATCCTGCAAAGTAATATGGGAGTCTAGGAAATATCTTTTATTGGACCGATTTTGGTTGATGACAATATGCAAGCTTTGTACTCTCACACCTATAAAAGGTCTCCATCTCTCAGATTTGGGACCAATATAGCAGCCACACTCTCTAGACATGACTAACTGCCATTTCCAGTTTCTCATTCCCATACAAAAGTAGAAGAGTTGGAAAAGAAGCTAAATTCCAATCCATTACATAGTCTTAATGTAAGACCAAAAGAACATAAGTAGTGCCACACTGGGTCAGAACAATGGTCCACTGAGTCCAGCACCTGTCTCCGACAGTGGCCAATCTCAGCCACTTGGAAGAAGTACCCATTAGGTACAATTGGGCAATCTGTTCCCTGTTGTTCACTCTCAGCTCCTGACAGTAAGAGGTTATGTTCCCCAAAACCTACCCAGCTAATAGCTGGGGACCTATCCTGCAGAAACTTGTCCAATCCTTTTTTAAACCCAGCTATACTACTGGCCTTGACCACATCTTCTCGCAACCAATTAACAACTTAATTGTGCATTGAGTGAAAAAAAATACTTTTATTGGTTTTAAATCTGCCACTTGTACATTTCATGTAGCTTCCCCTAGTTCTAGTGCTATTTGAAGGGGTACACAACACTTCTCTATTTGCATGTTTCACACCACTCATGATTTTGTAAACTTCTATCATATCTCCTCTCAGTCATTTCTTCTCCAAGCTGAAGAGCCTTAGTCTATCTAGCCTCTCTTCATAGGGGAGCCGTTCCATGCCCTTTATCATTTTTCTTGCCCTTTTCTGTACCTTTTCCATTTCAACTATATCTTTTTTTGGTATGGGGTGACCAGAACTGCACACAATACTCAAGGTGCGGTCACACCACAGATTTATATAGCGGCATTATGATATTTTCAGTTTTATTCTCTATTCCTTTACAAATAATCCCTAACACTGTTTGCTTTTTTGGCTGCCACCACACACTGAGCTGAGGATTTCAATGTATTGTCCACAGTGACTCCAAGGTCCTTTTCCTGAGTAGTAACCCCTAATTTAGAGCCCAGGGTTGTGTACATATAGTTTGGATTATTTTTCCCTATGTGCATCAATTTGTACTTGTCCACATTAAATTTCATCTGCCATTTAGATGCTCTGTCTCGCAAGATCCTCCTGCAATTCTTCACAATCCAGTCGCGCTTTAACAAATAACTTTGTGTCATCTGCAGATTAGATCACCTCACTCTTTACTCCCTTTTCCAGATCGTTAATGACAATACCGGTCCCAGTACAGATTCCTGGGGCACTCTGCTATTTACCTTTCTCCATTGTGAAAACTTCAAAGCTTTTAAATAAAATTTAAGCATAAAGCCTACCGCCTGCAATGGTGCCATTGTTTTGGGGTTGTTTTTTTGCTTTTATTATTATTATTATTATTATTTAAGTAAAAGACACTCCCACCCCCATCTGTGGTGGCTGAGAAAGCAGTTGAACAAAAGTTTACAGTGGATATTTCTTGTGTAATTCACAAAGGAATAGCAAATTTTTAAGTGGACACATCCAGTTTTTATGCCAAGCTGACCCTTCGTTTTTTTAAAAAAGGATTTCCAGTATTGTAATTTAAGGTTTGGAGAAAAAAACAAAAACATGTGACCTTCAGCAGGGTGAAGTGTGTGGATGTGTTAATGTGGGAACATAGACATAATAAACGATGCTTGTCTAACACATCAGTCCACTTTCAGACCCTGACGTTTATCTCGTTTGTGGTATGGATAAAAAACATTTAGTGGTTGTCTCAGTCAGCTAACACAATGGCATGTGTATCATATGTCTTGGCGGATACAGGCATTGACAAAAAAAGAAGTTTCTCTGCATTACACAGACCTATACGTAATTACATTCTTGCAGAGAATACAAAATCGTCCCTTTGGATTTATCTGTCTTTTAGGATAATCCTAAAACTTTTCTCTTCTGAAGATGAAACATTAAGCAAAACTACCAGCTTTGCATCATGAGGGACTGACATAGTACCTAAAACAATGGAGTCTACAAAAACACAAGGTAGTGGTGAAAAAGCTGGTTGTGATTTGGATTGAGAAATACACAAGAACACAGGAAACCTCTTGAATTTCTCAAAGAGTGTTTTCATACAGACAGGACTCACCCCTGGGTGGGCCATCCGTTTAAAGGCAGCCCACCAGATGTGCAGGTGGAGCAGGCTGTCCCTGCTATGGGGCAGCCCCGCCAGTGGCACTCCGAAACATCCAGGAGCACCACCAACAGAACAGGAAACCCAAATCTGGGACACTGGCCAGAGGTGGGGCCGTTGTCCATCTGCTCAGCAGATGGCCACTGCAGCCCCACTCTCAGCCAGTGGTTGCCCCAGGCAATGCCAAAGAGTTGTGAATGGTGTGGGAGGGTGTACCGCGTATTGATGGGGACACCATCCGTTCTGTGCCCCAAGCCCGTAGCTTGGGCTTTGTCTTCAACACTCACCTTTCCTTCAAACTTTACATCGACTCTGTTGCCAGGTCCTGTCGCTTTGCCCTCTGTAACACTGCACGGATTCTCCCCTTTCTCTCTGTCTCCTCAGCCAAAACCCTTGTTCATGCCATGGTCATCTCTCGCCTTGACTACTGCAACCTCCTCCTTGCTGGCCTCCCCCGCTCTCATCTGTCCCCCCTTATTTCCATCCAAAACTCCACTGCTAGGATCATCCACGGAGTCTGTCGCTTCGACCACGTGCAGCCTCTCCTCGCTTCACTGGCTCCCTCTTCCCGCACGCATCCTTCACAAACTCTGGTATTTACTTACAAAACCCTTCACAACCTGGCTCCCCCTTACCTCTCAGCCCTTATCTCCTTACACACTCCTGCACGCACTCTCCGCTCCTCCGTCCCCTCCCTTGCTCCCCTAACCGCCTTTGTCCCTTCTCACTTGCTGCCCCCCATGCCTGGAACTCCCTCCCTGCCCACATTCGCCTCGTCCCCTCCCTCTGCACATTCAAATCCCTCCTCAAAACCCACCTCTTCCTTGCTGCCTTTCCCGATGCCTGTTAGAACTTTCCTTTCAACATTTACTGTCTGTCCTCCCCACAGGCTCCTGCCTAACTGCAACCAAGCCAAGCACATGCACCTGAGACTTCGCATCCGCTTGAATGTTTTTATCCCTTGTCTCTCCCTATGTCCCCTATCCTTGTCTTCCCCCTCCGAGTCTATTAAATTGTAAGCCGTAGGCAGGGACCGCGTCTATCTTATTGTTCTGTAAAGCGCCAGGTACACAGCTGGCGCTATACAAATGCTTATAATAAAATAATAATAATAATAATAAGTCTGATTTGATTGTTGTTCTTGGTGATCTTTGTCACTCAGTAAGAAGACAAGAATTAATGCTTGAAGTGAAACAGTGATAGCTTAATGTTTTACATGGTCAGTATCAACTGCTGAAGAACTAATACATTGCCTTTTCACTTTTAAAAATAGCACCCTTGCTAGTGCAATTCAATTTCCCTTTCAGCTCTGTCAATGACAGACTACTTACATTGAGTATTTTTCAAAGCCAATAATGTACTTTTAAACAACTTAACACCATGGGCATTACATTCCAGTTCAACGTAACTCATTACAAAACAAGTATTCAAGAATTTCATAAGAGTGCCTTTGTTATCTTTGTGCATTATGCTGCAGTTTGTATTTTTAAATTTAAAAATATTTCTTTATGCTGATATGCAAATGGATTTATCAACTGATAAAAAATGGAAATTGTCATTTGAGTTTATTCTTATCTTCTCAAGACAAACACGAAAGTCAAATCACAACTTATATAAAACAATCCTATTAGGAGTGCTTCTGTGGTTTTGTTTTATTCCAAGAGGAACAGCTTCCCCACTCCAAAAAAAAGCATTCTTTAGTCTTTGCAAGGTGTTAAAGCTGGAAAGGGAAATGGACTAGAAACTCAAGTCAACCTGTTTTTATTGCTTATCTAATTGTCAAAGAAAGCAGCCGACCATCAAAAAGTCAACTCTTTAAAAGTTGTTGTATTTTACACCCGACAGTTTTCTGAAGAATTTCTAAACTTGAACCTTGAAATCACAGTGCATGAAAATGTGTAAATATAATGAAACCTTACAGTACAATAAAAATTCCCAGGCTGTCTTGGCTGACAAAACTTACATATTTGTAAAATGAAAGCACTAAAAGGAAGTTTTACTATGTTGTACTCACATGTGATCCTTACTATAAAAAAATCAATACATCTTTATACCTTTGAATCTGCAATTGCCTGTTTAATCTAAATTTTCCAAAAGTGGCAATTCTTTTAAACTATGGATGTACGGATAGATCTAACAGATTTTCACAATTTAGCAGCTGAAGATTCTATTCAAGTATCACCAACTTCAAGCTGTAAGATAAGAACTGCCTGAAACAAGAACTGCAAACGAAAATGTGTCTGTTTACACACAGCATGTATATACAGCTATTTACAGCTGAATTCCGAAAATTCAAATGAAAATGTTCTTCCATGCATAAGAACATACAAACAGAAAATTAAGTTTGTGTAATCATCTTTTTTTTTAAAAACACCTAAAAGTGTGTTTTGAGACCTGTCTCCAATAAATAATTGCAGTGTCAGGTAATAAGCAGTAACAACAACTGTAGCCATAACCTTGAATGGAAAAAACAATATTTCAACTTCAGCTTTGTTATCGTAATCACATATGCATGTATTATAGATACAAAATGTTAATGAGATGAGGTTACAAAATATGAACTGAAAAACGTTACCCATTTAATGGTTTTGGTATTTAGCATCCAGATAAACTGTGAAAATAAAGTTTGTGTTACTTAATCACTCAATATAGTCCTACTGTTCTTCATGCTATGAAGAAAATGTGCCATAAAAGACACATGCCACTTTGATGAATTCATGGAAATGCTTAAACATTTATGCAGATCAGGAAGTCAAACATTTCTATCTCAAGAAGTCATTTGCAAGACTCCCATGTTCAAATAATCTCATTTCTGCTGTACTGCCTTAACATGTCAGTTTAATTAAATAAATCTCTTTAAATAGCACACCATTAGATCAATTAAAGAACCATATAGAACCTCTATTTCAAGTACACAGGTTCACATTATTCAGGCAAAGAACCACTTTCAATCCTCCACTGAAATCCGTTCAGAAGCAGATCTGCAATGCGTATCCTTTCCCTTTGTATGATCAATCAATATCCAAAAGGCTAACGTTAAAAAAAGTAAAGAGCTTTAAAAAGGTGCATAGCTGCACGATGCCTTTAGGAATAATAAAAGTATTCCTCATAAAATCATAAAGGTTGGGTTCCCATGGCTTCAATGAGGTGTTAAAACTTCCCGTTTCTATTCACAGTTAGCGATCAAAGCTTTTCTTCAAGCCAAAATACCTTCATGATTTTAAAGACTGCAAACACACAAATGGCTTTCAAGAACATGGAGAGAGGCAGTAATATTTACAATAGGCAGCCAGTCTAGGACGAAGCGGGTTGCTTGTCATCATATTTCAGCAGTTTTACCTTTCTTTGCAACAAGTTAGGACCCCTGTTCTGCTGTTTTGTTAATTTCAAAGCAAACTGCGCTTACGGAGAAAGGGGGGGGGGGGGCCACAACACGCTCCTAGCTCGCTACGTAAAAAAAAATCCAGATCTTTTGGGGGCCTGTTATGTAAGGTAACAACACAGATCGCTTGCTGCTGCGGACTCCAATCAACGCAACCTCCAAACCAAAACACAAACAGCCCCCATGTTATACTCGGCGCATCGTTCTCCTTCACCGATCTTAAGGCAGAGTGGAGCTGGGTCGGTCATTACCTCCCATCCGACCCCATCACTTAGAGATCCGCACAGCTGTGCTTCACGCAAGCTCAACCTGCATCTCCCAGGAGAAAGGAGACCGGCCTGACGCTTAATAGGGGGAAATTCTCCCTGTCTGGGATTAACCATCACAAACACTTCCCTATCGCCACCCTGGGGCCCAGTACTAAGGAGAGTGGTGTGGGGGAATTGCCCGTGGCTGGTAAAAGGGGTGGGAAGACTAAATCCACCCCATCCATCATCTCTGTCCACCAGCGGTATCAGGAGCATCCCTTACTGGAGGATAACGCCCCCTTCCTTCATCATCCTTTGCACCAACACCGAGATGGGTGGGAACCTCATTTTCCCCATCACCCCCCATTCGTCACTCTAGACGAGCAAGGCTTGCTCCCATCCCACAGCACCCTGTAGAAGGGCGCTACAATGCAGCCCAAAGGACGAAGGAAGCCAAGGACACTGCTGTCCCTGTCCACATCCCAACCTGACACAGGACAGCCAAGGGGATAATCCCCATTAAAAGGGGAAGGAGTTGAATCCCATCAAAGCGAGGGGGAGAAAAGGACGCTGATGGGGTCGCGGGGAGGGCTCAAGCAGAGGGTCGCAGGTGGGGTTTAAACCCTCATTGATGGGGTATCGGGGGCCGAGTTAAATAACCCCCGCAGGGCGAATGAAGCTAAAAAGCAAACGGAGGGGACCTGGCTGGGCTAAACCCCACAAAGCGAAGAAATGGGATACTACCTGGGGAAAGAAGGTGCAAGCCTCACACCTTACGATCAATAGCCGTTTTGCTATTGGCTTCCATGTGTTCAAGATTGCACCCCTGGGGAGAAACTAGGAGTGGAGCCGCTACCCCGCGCCCTCCTATAGCCCCCTAGGAGACTAGACACACGACACACACACCCCGAGAATACAGGCACGGGAGGAATCGGGCGGGCGCTGTTACCCCACGGAGAGGCAGAGCATGCAATGAGGAGGTGTGAGAAAGGGGCAATGGGCGCTCACAGTAGGTTCCGCCCCCCTTGCCAGCCAGCCCCCCAGAGCCCAGGTCTTACTCACCTCTGGCAGCCCAGACCCCTCCGCATAGCAGCCCGGCAGCAGCCAGGAGCCAGGCGGGGGCCAGCGTGGAACGCAGCATCTCTCAAACCGAGTGGGAAGGAAAGAGAGGGGGGGGGTGTTTCACCCCTACGTGACTGAGGAAGGGGCGCCCCTTGCGGGCCCGGCTCTCTGCTGCGCCCCCCCTGGGCTCCGATGCGCCGCGGCAGCCGCTCCGCACCCCTCCTCAGAGCGCAGCGCTCCGCTGGCGGCAGCTAAGATGGCGGCGGCCGCGGCGGCTACTGCTGAGGATCATTCTCTCCCACACCGGTTACCAGGCGGGGGAGAGGGGAGGGGAGCAGCATGGAAGGAACCAATTCCTAGGCAGCGGAGGGGAAAGGGGAAAAAAAAAGAAATATACCATCCGCAGCATAGGAAAGGGGCGGGATGGGAATTGTTGGGGAGAAACCATTTCTGGAGACGGGTGGGATCACCTATGTAGAAAACATTTCTGGAGGGTAGGACCCCCCCCCCATGTGGGGGGGGGTGTTCCTTATTAAAGGAGGGGGGACCTCACTTTAGCTACTATGGGGCGACCTCTAGGAAGAACATATCCACGGGGATATAAAGGGAGGGGAAGAAACCAATCTTTGGGAGATTAGAGGAGAAAAGAGAGCATTCTCTAGGGCAGTAAATATTGCAGAGGGAAATGGGAAGCGAGGGTGGGAATAAACCATCTGTGGAAAGGGGGGGCACAGGGGCGAGTTGGGAGGGGTGGAAGAAGCCATCTCACGTCTGGGAGGGAGACGTTTCACTTCACCTAGAAGAAACCAAACCATCCCTCTCATCCTTCTTGCATCAAAGTCAAACGCAGCTTAGCTATGTGCCCAGCCCTATACCGGGGGGTGGGGATTGCTACTGCAGCTATGGGAGGAAGGGGGGCCATGCCTCTTGCACACTGCAGGCGGATAAAGTTAGCACTGTACTGGAGGAGGATACAGGTGCTCGACGTAATTCCTTCCCTTTTTGCACTGCAAACATCCCACGTTGCAATGCAATCTCCACAGGATTTGCTGGGGAGGGAGGGAGCTATGTGGATGCTGTTGCTCCATCCATCCATTTTGCATCGTGCAGCAAGCTCACATGGGTAGTAGCTGCACTGGAAAGGGGGAAAGGCGAAGCAAATATGCTGATGGCAACCATCCATTGTGCACAGAGTGGGCGCTCCCGGGATGCGAATTGAAATCAGCACCATTGCAATCTAAATCCCCATTGTGTGCGTTGGCTGGGCGAGAGGGCCGACTCAGAGCTGGATGCTGATACTCCAGGCGTTTTGCGTTGCAGTGCATTTTCCATTGTAATGCAAATCCCTCTCATTTGCTGGGTCAGGGAAGCGCAGATGCTCCATCCTTTTGCATTGCCGTTTCACATTGCGCTGCAACCTGAACCTCTCATGGTTTCTACTGAAAAGGGAGGTGGTGAGAGAACTAGCCCTGATATTATTTCTGTGTTTGCAGAGGGCTCTGAACCTACTACTGACTGAGGCTCCTTCCTGTTTGCGTTGCATTTAAATTCACAAACTGCAGTCAATGGAAGCTGGGTATCCTGCACCCCTTACTCAACCAAACCTTCATATGAGCCAGGTCTATTAGCAATCCTCGCCAGATTTCTGTTATGTTCAGGGATATCCCTTATTTCAGCACCCCATAAAGAGAGATTATTTCAGAATACCACAGCTCCACAAAACAGACAGCAAAGATCAAAAGTGTCCCTTCTTTTTTAAACTTGGATCCAGTGACCAATGGGAATTCTTGTCTGAGTAAGAATTGCTGAATTTGGTTCAGGGTTTACAGTGCAGCAGTGTTTTAGGTACATTGTCTGGTATCTTAATATTTTCCCAATTTACACCTCCTTCCCCAAAGCATGTAGGATGGTTGTGCTCTCTGCTCCAATTATCATGTATTCCATCCTCACTGTTGTGTTCTCCCTTACATTACAATTGTCTCAAAAAGATTAAGAATTCTTAAGGCCATGGGGATCCTGAACACTTACCCAAAAGCTGCAAAAACTACCCCATGCTGCATAGTCTCATTGGGACTATGTATTAATACATGCGTGTTTTCTGGATCAGAAAGTTTACACTCTTGCCACCTAAATCAACGGTTTCTTATACAATGGAAGTGTCAGTCAGTAGACACATATTTTGCATTACAATAACTTATTCCATCTGAGGCTTTCCAAGTACATTATAGACATTAAGTAATTAAAACTTGTATTAAACTCCCCTGTGATAGAGTCTAAATAACATTTTTGACACTGGCTGCCTTTTTTTAAATTTCTGTTCCCAGTGGAGCCCTTTTATTATAGTGTGTCTGCATTTTTAAAAATACTTTACAGTTTTTAGCAGGGGTTTTCCTGCTCCCCTGTTAATACTGGTGACACACATCTTTCCAGCAAATGAAAAACTGACTGAGGGTGTAATCATCCAAGCAGACAGCACAGGCACTAACACTTAGCATGGGCTTGAGTCCCATTGAAGTAAATGGGACTCACACCCATGGCAAATGCTAGCAATAGCACTATCGGCTCTGGGGAACATGTTGGAAGGCCCACGTTATACAATGCATTATGGATAGAGCCCTACTGACTTAATTGGGTGTCCTCAGATAGATTGCAGGAACCTGCCCACACATATTTTCAGGCAGCAGTAGCTGCGGCACAGCCACTGTTCATTATAAACGGGACTGCTGAAACCCCGATTTTGAGGAAACCGCTTGACCTACATTTCTGAAAATTTAACCATGGCTGTAAGTTGTGAGGACCATCATATCCACAAAGTTTAAAAAGATCCATTAGGAAAATAAAATGTTATAATTGCTTAAACGTTAATTGGTTGTGGTCAAAATGCGCACCATCCTCTCGTATTTGAATCATCAATATCTCCTCCCCCTGGATGAGTCGAGCCCCCAACCTTCACAGGCTTTGAGAATGAGATCAATAACAAGAGCTTCTGAAATATGATATTGATTGATGCAGCCAAAACCGAGTTATTAGTGATAAAAAAATCAGTTCTGCAGGTTTGCGCATGTGCACTTGCGCTCCTCTCTACTATCGGTGAGCCAGGGAAGCAGCTGCATCCCGTCCCCCTGTGAGCTCTGTGGGCTGCTGCTCCTGCTGCTGCGTGGCCCCCTGTCAACCCGTGTTCATCCCCGACCTGCCCCCCCCGCACCTAGCCCCGAC
>QEPC01009251.1:5949273-5970960 GCA_003113815.1 Sphenodon punctatus
ATAAATTAAAGTTTAATAATGAAAAAATGTGAAAGTTTAGTTATTGATAAAAATGAATAAAAGTATGTATGGTAAGGAATTAAGTACATATATTACATATATGTTGATGAGGATAAAATATTAAATATTGTTCAAATTGTGAAATAATTTCCATGTTTTTTGGCATTTATGTTTTGTTGCAATGTATGGAGTGGAAGGTTTTTTTAATTGTAATTGTACCGAATTTGGTTTTTTTTTGTATTTTACAAATAGTCTTGTGCATTTAAGGTTTTTTTTTAAACTGTTAAGTTTTTTGTTTTGGTTAATATTATAGAGCTGAAGGAGCAGCTCTATAGTTAAGGCATATGAAATGCAGTGTTAAAATCTTGTACATTCTAATCCTTATAAAATTTGAATGATTAAATTTGGTTGGAGGGGTCACTTGGGCAAAGTGTGCAATCTGTCAAAATTTGGAAATAATTAGGTAAAACAACTGAGATACAGAAGTTTGAAAAATTGAGGTAAAAGCATAAAATCAACCCTTTTGTGACTTTTTTGCTCACAGGTAGTTAGCGGTCTGAGGGCGGGGTAGGAACTAAGGAATAGGTGTTCCAGACCTCATAGTATGCATGTAGTTAACTTATGTTGTAGAATCATTGTTTGTTGCCTTGATCATACTACCACTCTGGGCTAGCTATTGTCTTCTGCACTCCAGCATTCACACAAATATTTGAGCATTCACACAAATGCAGTGTTTAAAGCAAAGTATGGGGTATGTGCTCTGAGAAAAGTGGAGTGCACACCCATTGTTAAGTGCTTGTGTGAAGTAGGGCAGGATGTTAAGTGTGGCTATTATGTCATACTTGATATATGAGCCCTGTGGAAATCTTGTACTCCTAAAATCTATAATGACAGTACCCATGATGCAATCTAATCCCACTGAAGACAAATGGGAAACTCTTCTCCTGTTGAGCTCAGTAGGAGTTAGGATTGCATCCCAAGTTTTGGCTGTAGTTTTGGAGCAGATAAACAATAATAGAATAGAATAATAAATCCCCAAGGTGATATGTGTGAGCAAAGTTTGACTTTGCAAGGGAAGCAGCAAAAGTGATGAACACAGAATACTACCAAAGTCGCAAAACAGGGGCATGAGCAGAATTTCACTCTTACTCCCCCTAAACCCCACCATCTGATGTTCCCTATTCTGTTCTCCCCTTACCAAGCATGGCCACAGACAAGGGCTGCTCTCCTCCCCTGGCTGTGCCCCCCTTTCCTGCTGCTGTCCTGTTCTGACTCCACTGGGGGGACTGTAAACTCACACTGCTGGGGATTGGGCATCAGGATGGGTTTATGGGTGAGCATGGTGGAGGACTTGTAAACAAGTGTGGGAGAAAAATATGAGGGGTTTGGTAATAGCAATCGGCCTCATATCCTTCAAATGTATATAGAGTTGCTATCCACCCAGTCCAGGAACTGGGATCTTTGGTGTCCGGGTCCGGATGCCAAATGTCAGGACATTTAAGTTCTGAACTGGCATCACCATCTGCCATCATAGCATCCTCATAGCACTCCATGCCACTTCCCTGCCCCTAGAGTTCAACTTTGCCCTCGGTTGCCCCACATCCTATACCCCTACACCCACCCCGTGGTCTCAACTATATTGCACTCCAGCTTGCCCCTCTGCTAACCTCCATCCCTATGTCCCTGTACCCACCACCTGTCCCTATCTTTTTTATTAGCCCAGTATCAATTGGTTGATTTATAATAAATAATAAATAATAATTCCTCAATTTAAATGTGCATAAATGTACATGAATCAAATACATACAAATTAATTCAAATTAGCATTATCAGGTTTTCTTTCTTAAGGGCCGTGGCACCGGTGACCCCAAATGTGCATGCACTTAACTTTAGGCATATGCACAAGTCCTTCTGGATTCAGGGCCTTTGGTGCTGTGACTATAACAAGTGCATTATTTTTAGAGAGAAATGTGAAGTTTAAATTGGTAACATCTCTTAAAAAATTATTATCCCCAGTTTACAGAGAGAAACTGAAGAAGTTAAGCATCTTACCAAAGGCCATTTTCATCTCTGCTCCTGAACTAGTTAGAATGGGCCCTGGTACAGAAGATTAAATAGGAACCCCTGAGGCACTTAAGAAATCTGCAATGGGTGCTACTCACCCATTTGTCTATATACACATCCCGTACAGTGCTGGTTTTAACCTATAAAGCACCCAAGGGGGCGTTCTCAGTTGCTGCCCCACAATTATGGAACTCCATCCCCTTGGCGGTCCCTCTAAACCGGAGCCTGTTCGTCTTCTGGAGGAGGTGTAAGGCCTTTTTGTTTGGCTAGGTGTTTGGCAGGCGGGACTAAGGTTGGGTGGAAGTGGGTAAGAGGGGTTGGGGAAGGGGATTGATAGGTGGTGAGGTGACTTTGGGTAGTGTAGGCAGCCAACCAGTTGATAGGCACCCTTTATGCGGTGTGACAAGGGCGTAGCTACCTTTGGACAAACAGGGACATTCGTCCCGGGGCCCGTACTGGCTGGGGCCCCAATATCCAAGATAGCTAAGCCACCCTCCCCCCTTCTCCCCCTTTTTTTTTTTAATTTCCACCTGAGCTGGCTGGAGGCCCTTCCAGCTAATGCCCTTGCTCCTGAAGATTAAACACCATAACTTGGCCCAAGTTCTTACTTTCCCCCCTCTTGTACCTGATTTCCCCCTCTCTCCTAATTGAGCAGTATAAACTTTTCCTGAATAGAGGAATTAAAGTGAGCAACATTTTTATGCAGGTGCCTTTTGATTTTTACGGAGGGCAGAGAATTATTAGCTCTATCTGAGGGAAATGTGCAAGCATTTCATGTGGTTTTACCAGCTTGCCTGTGAATAATTAAGGTGTGTACAACATGTTCGGTAATAGAAGGGCTCATTGTCTCCACTGCCTCTGTCACTGCTGTTTGATAAAAAAAATTCACTTAGGAGATCTCAACAGAAGAACATTCATATTCTCATTTTAAGAGCTTCATGAAAGCCAAAGCAAGAGAGGTGGATGTTCTAATTACACAGATTCCCCACTATTCATGTTTTCCACCTGTTAGCCATTTCACTCCCACAGTAAAATACACATAAAGCATACAGAACGCTTCAGCACCTTGGGGATGTTTCTGTTTCCATCTTCTTTTTATTTTTAATTTTGTCCACGTGGCTATAGGCCAGGCAGCATCAGCAGAAGCTTCTCCTGTTATTTCCCTTCCAATGCACCTCAGCTCTAGGGACCACCCAGCCCTTGGGGATGTGGAAAGGATAATTCACTTTCTACACCCGTTCAATCCCTGCTCTCGCTGCTAAGAGAAAATCAGTGGCAAACACCATTGAGGTTTTTTGTGCTGAAGATACTTCATTTCTGGGAATTAGACAGAGCCCACCATACTAATTTCACAGAGCCCAGTAAACAGCGGTTAGATAGTGGCTTTTTGGGTAGGGATGGGCGAACAGATCGCGGTTTGGGTTCGTCCGTTCGGTTCAGCTGCGTTCGGTTCGTCCATTCAGTTCGGCAGTTCGGTTAGTTCGCCGGGTTTGGGTTCGGGTTCGGCCGTTCGGTTCGGCCATTCCGTTCGGCCGTTCAGTTCAGTCGTTTGGCCGTTCGGGAAATGTTGTTATGGGTGTTTGTTTGTTTTTTTATATGGTTTTTTGTTTTTTTATTGGGTTTTATATGGTTTTCTTTTGTTTTTTATTTGTTATTTTGTTTTTATATGGGTTTTTTAAATGTTTTTTTTTAATCTAATATTATATATATCTATCTACACTAAATCTAACTGCTATTAACTATTCTAAATGCTATGAACTAAATGGATTATCTAATAAGTACACAGACCTACTCCTACAAACACTAAAACTAAATCACTAACGCTATCTCTATCACTAAGCTACCTCCTACAACTACTATCCCTAACCTATCTCTCTATCTCTCTATATCTATATTTCTCTATATGGGATGGGGGTGGGGAATCACAAATACAAGGTTTCAGTTTAAGGTTTAAGTTTCATTTCAGTACAAAACTGAAGTGAAACTTAAAGCAATCTAATAATCCTACTCAACGCCTGCTGTTCAGGAACAGTGACTAGCTCAGAAGGTGTTGGGAAGGGGGGAGGCATATAGTTTCATTTCTTGCAAGCCTCTCCACCCCTGGTGCCTGGAAGTCTGCTCCTCAGTGACTAGTACTACCCCTCCCTGTCACGTTTGTCCTTCCAGTGAACCTTTTTTTGCCACCTGAACTCACCCGAACGCGATCCGAACTGACCGAACTGTTCGGTCATTTCGCCGTTCGGATTGAGTTTGGTACGGCCAGTTCGTATTCGGAAGTTCGGTTCGGTTCGGTCGTCCGAACAGGCCGAGTTTGGGCCGAACTCCGAACTTCCGAACCGCGTTCACCCATCCGTATTTTTGAGGGGAGGGGTGGGGAAATCCTGAAAAGAGTGCATAACCGTGGGTGCTTTTGCTTTTGGACTGCAGCTCCAGTTCTGCCTGTGCCAGCCTGCTTCACCCCTGGGCTGGCCGGTCCATTTAAATGCACCCCACCAGCTGTGGAAGAGGAGCAGATGGTCAGCCCCGCTTGTGGTGCTTCGGAGCATCCCAGAGTATCACTTGCAGAGCGGGCCATCCAAACCCAGGTCACCAGCCCAAAGTGGAGCTCCAGTCTGTCTGCTTGGTGGATCCACACTGCAGCTTCACTTTCAGCCAACTGTTGCTCCAGGCAACACCACAGAGTTGCAGGTGCCAGTCTAAAGCATTGGGTGATCCAGCTGCAACTCTGTGGTGTAACGGGAGGGCATCAGGGAAACTGCTGGGTCCATCTAAAACTGACCCAGGTGGGGCTGCAAGCAAACGTACACCAGGTGCACCCCCAGAGCAGCTACAGGGGCAGGCAGCCTCCACATCCATCTGTTTACACCCAGTGTGTACTATGAGTAATCCCACTGACTCACTCCAGTAGGTCTATTCACATTGCACATTGTAATTGGCAAGAGTCTTTGCAGGTCTGAGCTATTACTCGGACATCTTGAGTTTGATTTAAGCCAGTAGCCTGCAGGTGCATTAACAATTTTCTAAGCTACTCAGCCCGTCTCTCCAAAATGCTCAGTGCAGGACCCCATTAATTCTATGCTGCTTTGATCACAGCCATTGTCACAGAATTTTGCATTTGGCTAAACTGTTGCAGAAATTGCATCTGCCATTGCAGAATTACAGCCTGAGTGGGAAGTACTTTAGCCACTGGGGTGCTGGTACTGCTAGCAGCTGGTGTATATTCTGAGGTAATGAGACTCTATGCCACAATCCCCATGGGAGAGAAAATCCCTCCACTGATAAATCCACAGCGGATAGGATGGCATACTGGGAAATTTATTTGCATACGATATTTGCATATTTGGAAAGATTTTCATGAATTTGCATAATTTATTCTGCTTGTAGGATTTGCGTTTCCTGGTTGCAGAATTGGGGGCGGGGGGATTGTAGAATGCACAGGGCTCTGGAGCTGGACAAAGCCAGTTTTTGTTTGTTCATTTTTGTCAAGGGCTGATGGGAGACAGAGCTCTGCCCCATTACTCAGGAAGCCCCACCCCTTACTCAGTGGGCGTGTCCTCAGTTGGGAGTCCCACCCTTTGACCCCCAGCTGCTTTGGGAGTAGTTTTCATGGCTCTGTTTAGTGTTCCAGTTTCCAGCACCTCTTTCCTGGTTGCCTCTTGAGGAAAGCGCTAGTTGAGAGAACAATGAGGAGATGAGGAAATGAAAAGAAACTAAGCAAAATGATAAGCAAGAGAGCATCTGTCCCTCTTATGCACTTGGAATGCTGGGAGGTGTGTGTGAGCATATACGTTCATGAGGGGCAGAGCTGATTCGCTATGGGGCAGAGCCTGTTCAGTGAGGGGGCAGGGCCTGTCCCTCTTTGGCAATAGCTACTAGAAATGTTCAGAGGCATGACCTCCCATTTGCAGAGCCTGGGAGTATATGTGGCAAGGTCTTCAGGTTTCACCAAGATGTGGGTTTTTTTTCTTCCTTCCCTCCCTCCCTCCCTGCCACTTCCCAGCTCAGCACTTGGAAATTGGGCAGCACTACATGATGCTTCTGTTCAAGCTCCCCACAACACATCCAAAAGAACAGGAAACAGCAAATCTAGGCAAGCAACCCCCATCTGAAGGTCTTGGAACTCCACCTAGAGTCGGGAACCACCATTTGGGAACTGCCTTGCTAAGATATTTTAAGCAAGTTGTTTTACTTCTCCCTGGATGGAATCCTGGCTCTGCTGAAGTCAGTGGAAAAACTCTCACTGGCTTCAAAAGATTATTTCTGCTTAGGTCACAGTAGAGCTATCTTCAAAATGACAATAGTACTATGTCCCTGTCACAGAGGGGCACTTGGAGAGTTAAGCATTTGTAAAGTTTAGTACATTCTAAGGTGCAATTGACACACTGATTTGTTATTTCAGCACTCTGCTCCCTTTGAAAATGACAGAAAACATTAGACTGTCTAAACTGCAAATAGCAGACAATGTTTTTCTTAGACGGGTCTGATCCAGATTTGCTCTGAGCATCCACAGCTCTCATTGGCTTCAACAGGAGTTGTGGGGCTCAGTGTCTTAGGATCCAGCCCAAGGGCATGTCTGGTCTAGATAGGTCTCTGTTCTTTATACAGTTCATTAAAGATGCATCATTTCCCCCACAAACTGTTCCTCAGGCAAAATGGAACCTTCTGGGACATCTGTCCATCCTCAGGGAGTATGTTAAAACACTCAGATTGCTCTTTGAATTTCCAAGATGCCATTCAGCAGCTGGGAAAACATCAAACCAGGCATCGTTCAAAGAGCCTCATCAGAGCTTAACAGGATCTCAAAGAAGCATCAGGTCTGTCACTGCCCAACAATAATTTTTGTGGTTCATAACATTGCAAGGCTTGGACAGCTTGTATTAATGCATTTGTGCTGCTACTGATCTTTGAGGGAAGTAGGGATGTGTCTGAGCTTTCGTTTAGTGCTAGGCAGAAGGAGAGATACAAGCTCTGAATTTGGCAATCAAGGGCTGTTGATGTGACTGGATCAGCCAAAGGTGGGACCAGTGATGCATCTGAGCCAGAGCAGCAATGCAGCAGAGGGTGCTTCAGCATGTGACACCTGCCTATAAGAAGGGCATGGCGCAGCACTTGTGTGAAATCCCATAGCCAGGGTTGCACCCATGCATCAGATCATGTGTCAGTACCCCCCCCCCCCGTCTACTCACAGCAGCACCAGCTCCAACACCAGCAGTGGGGAGGAGACCAGGGCTAGAGCTGGCACTGCTGCCAACGAGGGTGCTCCTGCTGCCACAGATCAGCTGTTCAGTGACCAGAGAGTTTTGCTACCTAAAAGCTGTTCCATGTCAGCAGAAACAGCAGGGTCCTCCAAGTCGGAGAGCGACCAGGGCTCCTGCAAGGGACCAATCATTTACATATCACATTAGTTACATGGGAGCCATGAACATGGGCAATTGCTCTGATTTTTTTTTCAGGAGCAACTTCTTCCACCGTTTTGGCACACAGCCAGACCACCTCAACTCAGATTCAGAAAGAGAGTTGCATGGTTAATGCAATGTGTGAAAGTAGGCTGAGTCTAACATGCTACTCCTCATCGTGCCAGCAAAAGACAAGTCTGGCAGACACGTAAACATGAACATTTGAAGGCAAAAAAACTCACTAAATTACACAATTTTTGTCTCCATCCTAAAGAACGCACATGCCTGCATTCTTCACCCACATTGCAGCACCTCTGCTTGCACAAGCATGTTATGGAAAGAGTAGGGGGCTTTTATTTATTTATTTATATTTATATGCCGCCCCCCCATGCCTACGGCATCTCGGGGCGACTTCCAACATAATATAAAACAATTTTCAAACATAAAAAATCTACAATATCATAATTAAAACAAATTTAAAACAACCCCCCACAGAAATTAACCCATCCCCCCACCCTCCCCTCCAAAGGCCTGGGCAAACAGCCAAGTCTTACAGATACGTCGAAAGACCAACAGGCCCGGGGCCAGGCAAGCCTCCTCCGGGAGGGAGTTCCACAACCGCGGCCCGGCCACCGAGAACGCCCTCTCCATTGTGGCCCCCCGTCTTACAGGGGGGACCGCCAGAAAGGCAACCCCAGTGGACCGAAGGGATCGCTCTGAGGCGTGGCGGGCGAGGCAGTCCCCGAGATATGAGAGGCCCAGACCGTGCAGGGCTTTGTAAATCAATACTAACACCTTGAATCTGGCTCGATACGCTATAGGCAGCCAGCGCAGCGCAGCGCGCGGCACACCAGTGTTATGTGCTCACACCACCCCGTCCCCGTCAGGAGACGGGCTGCCACATGCTGCACTAGCTGCAGCCTCCAAACCAGAAACAAGGGAAGCCCCACGTAGAGCGCGTTGCAGTAGTCTAGCCTTGAGGTGATGAAGGCATGGACGAGAGTGGACCAGATCGGACTCGGAGAGGTAAGGGCGAAGCCCCCATACCAGATACAGCTGGTGAAAGGCGGCTTTAGCCACCGCCTCCACCTGCCGATCCAGACGGCGGCCCAAATCCAAAACCACCCCCAGACTCCGAACCTGAAGAGCAACAGGCGGGTGAACCCCCCCCCATCAGGGGGGCCAGCATGTCCCCCGCCCTTCCCACCACCATCACCTCCATCTTATCGGTATAGAGCTTCAGTCTGCTCTGCCACATCCAATCCACCACGGCCTCCAAACATCAGTGTCCCCTACAGGCAGATATACTCAGTGTCATGTTCTGTGTCAGCAGGTCACGTGGTGCTTTCTTCATGCTCATCAGTGTAACCACTCCCTATGACAACCCATTTATTTCACAACTATTTATCTTAGGTCCTGGCAGTGGCAACCCAGTCCTAGTGCTAGCTGGAGAGTCAATCTGCATGTTTCATGCAAACTGTTTAATTTCTCAATCTGTCCATCATGCATGTTGTGCTGGATAGTAGATCATATCCAGTGAAGCGTCTGGCACAACACATTTTTCTTCAGGGTAGGGAATAGAAGCCTGGTTGCACAAACTCCTACTCACACAAGTGCTCCTTGCATGAGCAAGGACTGCTTGCATGATTAAAGGGCTTACAGACAATTAAAGCACAAAAACTGAGCCTGTGATAAAGCATAAATCTGCCAAATCCCCAACTGTTGGGTGCTCGCATTAGGAACAAATCTATGCTTGGAGTCTGGGTGAAAAATGTAAATGCATTTGGAAAGAATTGACAGCCGTCTGCAGCTGGCCAGCATATATACATATATTACAGTCTTTTTCTTGCAAAGTAATGAATTTTTCAAAATTAAATCATAGAACAACCTGAACTTATTAAGCACAGCACTGAAAACACTATTCACACCACAAAATCCAGCTTGCCACAGCTATTACTGTGTCCTAAAATGGAGGAGATAACGTTACCATCCCTGCAGTGGCCTTTACATCAAGGGATTTACCTTGACTTCTATTAACATATACTCCCACTGACACCTTGCTTTCGATGGGAGCACTGCCTCAGTAGCGATGTTATCAAAAGGGAAAAGATTATGGGGACCGCTTATTCTGGTCCTGCAAACTAGGAAGGTGAGGCACTCAGAACAGAATAAGGATTTTAGAACCCATTGACAGAAACATCCTCACTATCCAAATTATCTTTAAAAAAAAAAAAAGAAATCTCTCCTCACCAGGGATGGCTTTATGCTGTGCAGGGTCCTAGACAGTGATGACAGAGGCCCAAGCCCCCTCTCCCTCCCTGCTTTCTCCCATTCCCAAAGCCCTTCTTGGCATGGTGACATGATCACTGTATGGGTGTGAGACCTCCAAGGAACACTAAGGCGCCACTCATGTCTCAGTAGGTGGAAGTCTTCTATGTGAGTCAGTGGGTGTTTTCAGACGTTACAAGATCACAGTCAACCACGGTCAATTCCCGGTGGTGGCTGTGATCACAGAACGTCTGATGGGGGGAACGGATGTTCCCCCCCAGATGTTACCACGACGTGGAATTACGTTCACCACGCGAGCGGCCGATGCAGCGGGACCGGAGGCCGTTGCGTGTTGAATGTGATTCCACGCCGGGTCGAACCCCTGCCTGGTCGGGTGCCACGGCCCGGGATCACCAGCGGGATCCCAGGCCATGGCGAAGTCAGCCAGATGCAGCTGCCGATTGGCCCCGCCGCCCGCCCGTCTCCCCAGCGGGCGGGCGGCGGGGAGTGTGGAGGAGGCGGGGCCGTGTGACCCCGCGTTGCGCCGCGCGCCCCCACCCCCTCCCAGATTCCCCGCCGGGATCCCCCGGCACGTCTGATATGGCGTGATGGGGTCATCCTGGCGGGGGATCAATAGGTTGTTTTCGGTATGGGGCCAAGTGGCCCCGTAATGTCTGAAAACACCCAATGTTGACTAATGCCTTGACACAGCAAAGACAATGAGATTTAGCCTAAATATTGAAAGTTATGCACCTATTCAAGTGCTTGGCTGAAGTGAGGCCCCAATGTGCCCAATGCTGTTAGAATGCCAAGCGTGCTATGGCCATGGACAGTGGCATGGTTTGGATGAAACACCAGGATTAAATCTGGACTCTTTGCAGTCATTAAAGAACCCCTGGCACTTTCCCGAATGGGCTGATCTACACTTGCCAACAAGTTAACTCGCCAGTTTAGTTTAAATGCAAGCAGCCATGGACATACACATAACCATCATGTAATTCCTTGGAGATCATTTTGTGGCCACTTAACTGTTTACAGCACCAGTATAGGTACAATGGCTTATGGGTGGTTATCAGTCAGTGTTTTAAGACAAGTGCCTCCCCCTGTCCAGTACCCACCATGATTGTGTGAAAACCCCACTGGTAACCAATGGTTTACCAATGCATAGTGGGTGGGTAATGCGCTTGTGTCTACTTAGGGACTGGAGTTGTGGGACATTTACAGGTGAAACAAGAATGCTTTTGCGTTCTCACGAGAACATTCGAGATTCTCACAGCCTGAGCTGACTGACTGAGATTTTCAGGAATCTGGTGGAATCCTCGAGAACCTCAAAAAACGTTTTGCTTATGCACAAACTGGCTGCTGTGGTCATTCTGTGCATGCACAACCCCTGGTGGCCATTTCTTGCATATGCAAAGCATTTTTTGAGGTCTAGAAAATCTAGTGGGATTCTCAAGACCCCAAAGCATTCTGCATATGCGCAAAATGGCCACTCTGCTCATGTGTGAGCACCCAGCAGCCATTATTGAAAATCTCATGAGAATGCCGGTAAGAAGCCCAATTCTCATGAGATTCTCAACTCTGAAAAATCTCATTAAGAAGCTGATTCTCAACGAGATTTTCGAGAATGGCGAGGACAAGTTTCAGCCCTAATTTATTTATATTTATATTTATTTATTTATTTATAAAATGTGTATGCCGCCCTCTCCTGCTAATTTAGAGCAGCTTCACACACACACAGACACAATCATAATTTGTGCTGATTTTATATTGTTTTTCCTCCAGAAGAAGCATAAGAAAACTGGCCAAACTGGGGATGGTTAGGTTGATATGAACAACACTGGAGACTTCTCCTCAAACAATTTAGCACCATTGCTGATAAATTACCGCAGCCCATCAAGGCCCATCTAATAGATATAGCTAACCAAGAAGACCTTGCAGGTGCAAGGTCTGTAAAGTTTGTACATTCATATAAAATTAGAATTGGGTCTACCCTTGCATATCTACCAAATATCGGGTTATAGGCATCAAAGATTAATAACTAAGTTACGCCTCAATCACAGTGGAAATCCTAGGGAGATAGAAAGGAATCTCTATCCGGAGAGGCTTTGTTCTTGTCCCCAGAAAACAGCTGAGGATATTGATCATATCCTATGGCGTTGTCCCTTCTATGAGGCTGATAAGACATTATTGTCACCCTTGTTCTTCTGCCTCCAGGGTTGGCCCCCAAGATGGTTGACCATCTGGCTTCTGCAACAAGAGTCAGGGCCACCAGCCCTGTTTGCCCTGGGTAGTTTTCTAGTGAGGCTAGAGAAGCGCAGGGAGGAACTAGGTCTTGGGAACTTGTGATGCAAGTGTCCTTATTGACTGGGGCAATGGACCCTTATTGACTCCTTCAGTAGGAGTACGGTGGTTATGTAAATTGTACTATTGTATGATTTAAACTATGTTTTATTTGTACTTTTTGGCCTTCAGCCATAAATAAACTAAACTAAAATCTTTAGCACCAGTGCTAGTCCTTAGCATCATTAGGAATTCCATTCAGTTCTAAGGGACTTATACCACTGCGAATGGTTTGTCCAGGAATCAAACTGCTTCAGAATTAAGCTGAATCAGTGTGTTTGCGCTTTTGTACCAGTTCTACAGACAATTTCCTAATAGATCTGAGTGCAGACCAGCCACAGCAGTGTTAACTGTAAGCTCATGGTCAAATACATAATATTCTTCAGACCTAATTTCACTGTGCAACTTAAAATGGACACCGTGTTCTTTGCTTCCTGTCCTAAAATGAGGGCTTGTGTGTTACTGTATGCTGTTAAACAGCTGACATGCTTCATTCCAGAAGTGGTTGTATTTCACTTATAGGCAAATTTCCCTTATTCCCTATAGAAGTGCAAGGTGTCATTTTCAAAGGAATTCATTATACTTGCCATCAGTCTTCCTTGAACACCATGACCGGCCGCTCATCAGCAGAAATTGACATTTTTGCTTTTATTAGTAACTATTAAAACTGAGGAAAAGGTCATCTGGTGGGAAATGTTTTCCACGAAAGCTGTAGGTGGGGAGGGAGAAAACCTAGCAGGCCAATGTCCTTGAAATGCACAGCGTGTCTAAAGCCTGGCTTGCAATGGCCCAGGAGCACGCACATATTTCATGCACTTGGCAGAGTGGAGCTGAGCAGCCAGAAACAAAGAGCTACGTCTAGGGGTAAAAACAAATGCCCTTCCCTGCTCATTACTAAGGGCAAGGGGCTTGTCACTGAAAAGAGACCCGAGGGTCATGGACATGGAGGATGGTCGCACCTGACCCCACCCCTTTTTGAGGTTCATGACGTTGCGATGCTTTTCTGAGCATGAGGTCACAATGACTGGAAAGGGGCATGGGCATGTCAGAAAGGGGTGTAGCGAAGCAGCTCTTCCCCCCCCCCCTTCCCCGCAAACTTAATTCTGCTGGTGCCCTTGCTGAGGGTTATGACAACACTTAGGTGCAGCAGTGTCCATCTTCCATTCACAAGCAAGGTGAGTTAACCACCCAAGGGTCAGTTTTCTCTTTGAAAAACTATACCACACAGCAAGTCTGGGGATTTTTTAATATATTATTGTTTTTAAAAATCTGTGGGACCACACTGGCATTTTCAGTTTGGTCAGTGGGCCCCCACCCACGAAAGGGGGAGTTGAGAGAAAGATGCATTGGTGGTGGTGATAAGTGGTCACAGGGGCTCTCATAGCCTGCCAGCATCCTCGCCGCTAGTACTTGGGCATTCGAGGATTAGATCCTTTCCCTCGCCTTGAGTGCATGCCTGCAATTCTGCTTCCTTCCCCTGAACTCAGTCTTTAGGGGCCAATTAGTGACAACAGTCAGGCTTATAAAGCAGGGGTGGGGAATACTTTGAAAATTAGTACAAGCTCAGAGAGCCACATAGACATTGGGGACAGAAGTGTTTAAAGGGTGCGCTCAGGGTGAGGAAAGGAAGGGGAGGGTCCAGATCATGGATCTGTGCCATGGATCCATTCCCTCTCCAGGGGGAAGTGGTGGGACTTGGGGAGTACTGGGAGACAATGGGGAATGGGAGTGGGGGGACTCAGGGAGTCTGGTTGGGGAATGGGGTTGGGTGGGAGGAGGTTGAACTGGGAGACAATGGGGGAGGGGGCAGGGAGGAACTCGGGGAGTCCGACTGGGGAATGGGGGGTGCACTAGGAGACAATGAGGCTGCAATAGAGATGTGAAGTGAAACATGTTTTGCGGGGACAAGTGGAGCTCCTTGTTGCTGCTTTTGTGGTGTGCTGAGGATAATATGGTTGACTTAACATACAGTTTCAGTGGTTTACTTTTGCTTGTTGCGTGTTTGCCGGTGCACTGCTGGTTTCCTCCCTCCTTCCCCAAGCATGTGCAAAGGCCGTGGCCATTTTCTGGGGCCACACTGGCCATGGCTACTCCTGGTTACAATTGATCCCTTTCCTGTTTTACACGTAACTTGTCTGCTTTCTGCATGGGGGATCTACGGGCTTCGATGAAAGAAAGGTTTCCAATCCAATCTTTGCTGGAATGTTCCTTGCATTTTAAAATGGTCCTGCCCTTTGCAGTTTGGATGGTGGGATGTTGTGGCAGGCTTTTTCACTAACTGCTAATCCTTTATGATGTGCTAAGGACTGCACATAACATTGTTGCCTTAAGATGGTTTGCTTTGCTTGCTCTGTGTTTACATGATGCATTGTGGCTTTCCTTCTCACCTTCCAAGCAGAAGTAGAGAGGCCATTTTGTGAATTTGTGGGTCTACTGGTCATGGCTGCATGGGCCGCGGTGCTAAAATTTTGGGCCAAATTATCTAAATCCCACGATCATGGGCTGATTCAATTTTGGAAAACTGACCCGTATAAGAGCTTGTGGCAGAAGAGCGTTGAACTTTTTTTGGCAAAACTAGGGTTCCATCCAGATTATTGGGCAAGCAGGGACCTGGCTTATATAAGGGAAGAAATTTTGTTAAGATTAAAGGATAGGGATTACCAGGAGGAATGTGCGGCTGTTAGGAGTAAGAGAAGAAATTTTGTTAAGATTAAAGGATAGGGATTACCAGGAGGAATGTGTGGCTGTTAGGACCTCGGCGCACTTGCGCGATTTCCTCCTATTCCCTCCTCCCCGGCGAGCTATGGCTCCCTACCTAGTTGCAGATATCCCATTGAGGGGTAAATTTATTTGTGTGTGTGCTAGGTTTAACGCTCTGCCTACGGCCCTTTGGGAGGGGCGCATCGGGGCACTTGAGTTTTCCAAGAGACTTTGCCTCTTTGACGCCCTGACAGTAGAGACATCTCAACACCTTCTTTGGAGTTGTCATTTATATGATGAGTGCCGTAGGACCCACTTGGCCCCTTTCCTCCAGAAATATCCAGGCAGGACTGAGCATCATTTGTTATGCCTAGCTCTGGCCCATCTAGAACCTGATTTAACCAAGGCGGTTGCTTCTTTTTTGGTGGATGCATTTAGGCAACGTGCATGTTTCTTACAATTTCAAGGTCTTCCCTTTTAAGGGTATTTGTGTTTTATATATTCGCATTATGTGTTACTGCTTTAATTAATTACCTATTGCATGTTTGTGTAAATCTGGGTGAAGGACATACTACTTTGGAGTGCTGTATTGGTACTTTGGACCTTATGAGTTTTTTCATGACTTGTTGACTTTTCCTGTTATGTATTTTGGCTACGGCTGTAAATAAATAAATAAATAGTGCCATAGCCCGGACGAAAGCCAGACCATGTGGGATCTAGAAAACCAATGTAGTCCACATGCCCCAGAAGCTGCTGAGCCACCACCCCTTCAATAACCTTCCCTAAAAAGGGAAGGTTAGAGATTGGCCGATAACTGGCAAGGGAGTCAACGTCAAGCGATGGTTTCTGAGCAGATGCCGCACCATTGCCTCCTTAAGACATCCCGGCATTCTGCCCTGCCCTGCATTGATCACCCCTGCTAAGCAACAGCCCCAGTGTCGCCTGGTTGGCCTTAACCAGCCAGGATAAGCACAGGTTCAGTTCATAAAGGTGACTCTAACTGCCCCAAGGGCATCCCCCGCATCAGCAGATGACACCAACTGAAACTGATCCTATAAAACTGGACAAGAAGGGGCATTCATATAGAGGAAACATGAGAAATACAGGTTGCAGGGCTACATTGGCTCCAATGCAACCCTGCAACCTGTATTTCTCATAAGTGTCCTTTAAAATTTGCATTTATGGCCACCCTAGGAGACAGCAGCAGCTAAGGAAGCCAAGGGTGAAAGCTGGAAAGAGGTCTGTGAACTCTGGGCAGGTGATTGTTTCTGTTATGTTTGCACTGTAAATTTGTATTTATTTATTACATTTTTATCCCACCCTTCTCCACAGACTCAGGGCAGCTAACAACATTAAAAATACAAAATACAACAGAACACATTAAAATCCCCCCAAACCCAACATCATCCTTTTAAAAAAAAAATTTTTTTAACTTTTGATGCATTGTACAAAATTGCTACATATACAACAAGAAAACTAGTAATCCCTGCAGCAATGCCCACTATGCACATAATACATAACCCATAACCACCATAACACTTGACACCAAAATCCACATCATATCTTTACTTATCTTGAAGTTTATCAAATGTCTGTTAAACATATCGTTGGAGTTTTACTTTTTTCTTTGCATAGGGAAGTAATGATGTCCCAACACATGTTCCATGTTAGATAAAAGTCGTCGAGTTTGTCATCTCTTTCTGCCATTATCCTTTCTGTAGTTATCATGAACCATAACCTGTTCCTCCATTTTGTTACGGTGAGACCCTGGGCTGATTTCCAGGAGCAAACAATTGTATATATTGCAGTCAGCCTTAACTGATGACATGCCTTTTGACATTGATTGAGTACCCGCACCTCAGGGCATATTCCCAGTAAAGCCAGCTCTGCCGAGAAGGGTACTTCTGTTCCAGCTATCTGAATAATATATAACCAAATGTGATGCCAAAATTTGTTGACCCTCTGGCATCCCCACCAACAGTGGAGGTAGGAGCCCTCTTCCCCACACCCTCTCCAACATAGATTGGGATAATTTCTATTAATTTGGTGCAGCCTCTGAAGGGTCATATACATCCTTAAAATTAATTTGATTTGCTGTTCTTTTATTGACAGAGCCCAGGAGCATTTATTCATTATGGTCCAAAGTTTTTGCATCTCCTCTGTGGTAATATTCTTTCCAATGTCCCTTCCCCATTGGTTTAGACATCCTGGATCAGGTGGGTGATAAATATTATACAACTCTCTGTATATTCTTGACAGTATTTTACTCTCATCTGTATTTTCCATAATTACTTTCTCTAATCCTAATTTTTCCCTATTAAAGTGTTTTTTAACCCCTGCCTTAGTGAATACTGATATTAATTTATTGTAGTCCAGAAAGGGAATTTTCTCTTTGAGGGCCTTCTCTAGCCCTTCCTGCATTTTAAACATTTCATTATTAAAAAGTTGAGCTGCCCTTACACGCCCCTTTTTGTGCCATTTAGCTTTCATTTCCCTTTTAAATCCACATTTTTTGGTACTATCTCTAAATATTGGAGTGTAGGGGGTTCCCCCCTGCATTATATCTAGTCTCCTTGTACAGTTAGTCCATATTTTCAAGGCCCATCCCACAAATGGATGTTCTTTATCAGTGACATGCGTGGGCTTTTTATCCTCCAAGATCCATCTTTTAAAATTTATTTCCTGATGTAGGTATTGTTCTAGCTTTACCCAATTTGGAATGAGAATATCCTCCTCTTTTATCCATATCTTAACTACCTTAAGGCCTGTCACCCAGTGATACAACTTAAGGTACGGCAGGCTTAGTCCCCCCTTTTCTCTGTGTGTAAACATTATGGACTTCCTAATTCTGGGTCTTTGATTTTTCCATATTTTATAATTGTTAAACGTATTATAAAGTTGCACTGGAAGTTCTATAGGCAATGCCAGAACAGTATATAGGAACCCTGGTAGAATTATCATTTTAACTAGGTTTATATGCCCTACCCAAGATATCTGCAAATTGTGCCATGTCTGAATTTTATTTTTGTATTCTTCCAACAGATTTAAATTGTTTTCTTTGTATAACTTTCACATTTTGAGGAATTTTTACCCCTAGATATTTAATATTATGTTTTTGTAACTTACATGGGCTAAGCTTCTCCAGGTCCTCCTTAGATTTATGATGCTGATTAAATAACACCACATGGGATTTATCTTTGTTAATTTTATAACCTGCTACCTGACCAAAGTTGTCCAAGAGTTGCAGAAAAGCCGGTACTGTTCTTTTTATGCCAGTCACAAAAATAATCGTATCATCCGCATATGCTGCCACCTTATATTGTTCCTGACCTGCCTGGATTCCTCTGATCAATATCCTGCGTTTGTCTTATTGCTGCTAATAGGGGTTCTAGGGCCAGATCAAATAGCAGAGGGGAAAGAGGGCAGTCCTGTCTTGTACCTCTATTCAAGGCAAAAGATGGTGTTTTCTCTCCATTCACTACCAACGAGGCTTTTGGTGATTTATATATTATTTGAATTATTTCTAGGAACATTCCTTCACTTTCCATTTTTTCTAATGCCACAAACAGATATTTATGTTCCAAAAGATCAAATACTTTTTCAGCATCAAGTGATATAATGACTACTGGGATCATCTCTTTTTGTATTATTATTATTATTATTATTAACAAACATTTATATAGGGCCAGCAGTGTACATGGCACTTTACAAAGTAATAAAATAGACATGGTCCCTGCCCCTAGGGCTTACAATCTGAGAGACAGGAGCTTGGGGAAAGACTTAGGAAGGGGAACAGAGGGAGAGACAAGGGGTCTAACATTCATGAAGATGCGAGGTCTCAAGTGCACGTGCTTGGCTTGGTTACGATGAGAATGACAGCAGGCAGGTCCATGTTGCAAGGATAAGGGTAAACCGATCGTAGGTATAGGAATAGTGGCTCAGCAGGATAAAGAGTCAGACAGAGCAGAGTGAAAGAGGTGAGTTTTAAGGAGAGATTTGAAGGTATGAAGGGAGGGGGCAAGGCGGATGTGGACAGGGAGGGAGTTCCAGGCATGGGGGGCAGCAAGTGAGAAGGGACGAAGGCGCTTAGGGGAGCAGGGAAGGCGTGGAAGGGTGAGAGAAGGGACAGAGGAGGAGCGAAGTGCACGGGCTGGAGTATGGAGGGCGATAAGTGCAGAGAGGTAGGGGGGAGCAAGGTTGTGAAGAGCTTTATAGGTGAAGACTAGGAGCTTGTGCAGGATTCGTTCAGGAAGGGGAAGCCAGTGAAGCGAAGAGAGGAGGGGCTGCACATGGTCGAAGCGACTGGCGAGGTAGATGACCCTGGCAGCAGAGTTTTGGACAGAGATGAGGGGAGAAAGGTGAGACCGGGGAAGGCCAGTGAGAAGGAGGTTACAGTAATCGAGGCGAGAGATGACCAGAGCATGAACAAGAGTTTTGGCAGACGAGACAGAGAGAAAAGGGCGAATCTTAGCAATGTTATGGAGGGAGAAGCGACAGGATTTAGCAACAGAGTCAATGTAGGGTTTAAAAGAAAGGGCTGAGTCAAAGATGAAGCCTAGGCTACGGGCTTGGGGGACAGGCAGGATGGTGACTCCATCAATAGTTATTGACAGTGAGGAAGGAGAGGAAGGATGAGGGGGGAAGATAAGGAGTTCAGTTTTAGCCATGTTGAGTTTGAGTTGACGTTGAGACATCCAGGTAGAGATGTCAGAGAGACAGTTGATGAGACGAGCTTGAACAGAGGGAGAGAGAGAGGGAGTAGAGAGATAGAGTTGAGTGTCATCAGCATAGAGGTGGTATTGGAAGCCATGGGAGGCAATGAGTTTGCCTAAGGATGAGGTATAGATCGAGAAGAGGAGAGGGCCAAGAACAGAGCCTTGAGGAACACCAACTGAGAGGGGGAAGGAGGAGGAGGTGGAGTTGGAGAGAGACACATTAAAGGAGCGGTCAGAGAGGTAGGAGGAGAACCAGTTATGGACAGAGCCACAAAAGCCAAGGGAGTGAAGGGAATCCAGTATTAAATGAACAATATGAACTACTTTTCTTATATTATCTATTCCGAGACTTCTGGGTAAGAATATAGTCTGGTCGGTTTCAATTAGATGGTCTATCGTACTGAATAACCTGTTAGCCAGTACTTTAGAAAAAAAATCTTAAAATCCAAATTAAGCAATGAAATTGGTCTGTAGGCTCCACAACACTCTGGGTTACGCCCTGGCCAAACCCAACATCATCCTAACCACCCCACCACCTATCAGTCCCCCTCCCCAGCCTCCTGTATTTGGCACTCCCACCCAACCCTATCCATGCCTGCCAAACGCCTGGTCAAACAGAAAGGTCATACATCTCCTCTGGAAGACAAACCGGTTCAGGCTTAGGTGAATCTCCAAGGGAAGGAAGTTCCATAATTGTGGGACAGCAACTAATGCCCCCCTGTGCACCCTCATTGTGACAACTTCACAGGCAGTTGACACTTGAAAGAGGATGCCCTTGACTGACCTCAGAGGTTGTGACAGGACATGGGGGAAGAGGTGGGTTTTCAAATAGCTGGGGCCCAAGCCATTTAGGGCTTTATAGGTTAAAACCAGCAGAAAGCTAAATAAAGACACTGGACATGGGACTTGAAGTTCCAGTATCATTTTGGACTCTGGGCAAGAGGTATTGTGGCCTTAATCCTGCAGACACTTAGCTGGACAAGAACCATTCATTACAGGATCCTGCCAGTACTGTCATATATACACATACATGTTTTGCAATCCTCGGTGAGGATAGTGCCCATGCTAACTCCTATTGCAGGCACTACACCATGGAAGATTGGGCAGGTGCATACATGCATACACTCATGTTCACCCAGCCATGCAGCAGCATGTGCCAGCTCCAGAACCATGGTGCTGGTGGCTTCTCTTCTTCTACCTTAGCAGTGCTAGACTACTGAGCACCAGTGTAGCCTAGAAGGTATTGGCTTTGGACCTGAAAAACTAGAGTTCAAATCCAGTCATAGCCATGAACTCGGGTGGCCTTCTTTATTTGTATTTCTATTCCACCCATTCCCTTGGGACTCTGAGCATGTTACAATACACAAAAACAAAATAAACTCAGATATTACAATACCCACATAAAAACAAACAGAAAATCCCCGTAACCCAGCCCTACCCATGCCTGCTTGGGTCTTGCATTGCCTCCAGAAGATGAGCAGGCTGGGGGGCTCAGATGAACCTCCAAGGGGAGGGAGGTTCTGAATTGTGGGGCAGCCACCAAGAACACGTCTCTGCATGGCCTCATTTTCAAAACTTGGTGCACGGATGGTACCTACAAGAGGGTGTTCCTGAGTGACCTCAGAGATGGAACATGAGGAAGGCGGCAGGGCAGCAGTCTTTCAGATACTTGACAAGTCACTTTCTCCCAGCCTCAGTTCCTCATCTGCAAAATGCAAACAGCAGCAGCCAATCGTGAAAGGTTGATGTGAGGGTGAACTAGATTTGCTTATATAAAACACTTTGAACACTGAAAGTGGTTACAAATAGTCATCGGTGGCCCTAGCCTTACAGTGCCTGGGGCAGTGCCCTGCCCCCGCTCTCCCCCGTCCCGTGCCACTGACAGTAGCTCTCACTGACTGAGCGCTCTCTGCCGAGTCTGCCGGCAGCTGAAATTGACATCGGAGCGCTGCGTTGCTCTGACTGCTGCAGCTTGGCTTGCAGTCAGAGCAGCGTGGTGCTCCGATGTCAATTTCAGCCACCAGCAGACTCGGCAGAGACAGAGGCCGAGAGTGCTCAGTCAGTGAGCGCTAGCCTCTGCCTGGACTCCTTCTGGGACTCCAGAGTCTGGAGTCCCAGAAGGGACAAACTGGGAAATGAAATTTCCCTGAGCGGCAGCTTTGCATTGAGCCCTATGGGCTCAATGCCAAGCCTCACCTGGG
>QEPC01009251.1:5998603-6047055 GCA_003113815.1 Sphenodon punctatus
AGTTAAATAAAGCACAGTTTAGAAGAATTAGCAGAAAAGTTCAAGCACTTACACAAAAACCTTCTTATGTTATCCAAAATCGATGGTATTCTATGAATTAGGAGGAAGGGATAGGACTCTCTCTCCAGTCGTGATGCGGTGCTTTGTCACGGAGCGCGGAAGATCAGTGTGTGTTAACAAACACAGACACTGGCGGCACGGCTCCAACAGTCACTCATTCTCACTGCGATAGGGGATCAAGAGGGAACAAGCTACAAACACACCTATTTATACTTAATGGTGAAGGTGGGACATGTCTCTCTGGGAAAGCCATAGCCAATGAAATTGGGCATGTGGGTGTCGTCAACAGGGTCCGAGGGTTGATCATGCCGCTGGGTCTCGCGATACCTTGTATTCCGGGTGGTGGAAACATGATACAATGATCAGATAACCATAAAGATTCCGCGATTGACGGAAAGGGGAGTTGGTGTCGCTTCTTATTGGAATCCGCAAAAGTTCCGCTTCCATTCACCAGTTCAAATGCCACGGCACCATTAGCAGCAAACCGCAGCCATCGGAGAGCGGTCTCTGCCGAACCGTGCCGTGATGTGCAGAATAGGGGTTTCCATCGGTAACAGCTGCCGCAGTGGCATGCCACTACAGCCCTAGGTACCACCTACTGAGGCGGAGGATGTCCTTGGGGCAATGCAGGCAACCAGTTGTAAATTAGATCCTTGCCCATCCTGGTTGGTGAAAGCCAGTTGTGAGAAACAGGGGCTTTTGCTGTCTGAGACGGTCAGTGCCTCCCTTTGGGAGGGCAGGATCCCGGATGCCCTCAACATGGCAGCCCCTGCTAAAAAAACATCACTTGATGCTGACTCCTTGGGCAGCTATCACCCCATCTCTAACCTTCCCTTTTTAGGGAAGGTTATCGAATAGGTGGTTGCCAGGCAGCTGCAGGGACATCTACATGCAGTCGGATTCCTGGACCCATGTCAGTCTGGCTTTCATTCTGGGTATAGTACTGAGACTGCACTTGTGGCATTGGTCAACGATCTTCGCTGAGAGATTGATGGGATATTGGACCCTGTTGATCCTTTTAGATCATTCAGCAGCCTTTGATACAGTTGACCATGAGGTATTGTTGACACGGCTGCAAGACCTGGCCGGGGTTTGCTGGATGGTTCTAGAATGCTTCCGTTCATTCCTGTTGGGAGGGAGAGGGGGTTTCAGCAGGTGCTGATGGAAGATTGTTCTTCTTCCCCCTGCCCCCTCTCATGGGGTCCTGCAGGGTTCCATCCTGTCTTCCCCCGTTTAACATGTATCTAAGGCCCCTGGGTGAGACTGTGCATAGATTTAGGGTGTGGTCTTCAATATGTGGATGACACCCAAATCTGCTTATCCTTTTCATCTGACCCAGGCCCTGTAGTCTCGGTGCTTACCCAGTGCCTGGCTGCTATTGGGAACTGGATGTGGGTGAGCTGTCTGAAGCTGAATCCAGACAAGACGGAGGTGAGGATGGTTGGCCGGCCCTGTGGCCTGAGGGGGACTGGGGCTCCCATCATTGTTGAGAGTCCAGCCTCTCCTCACTATGCAGGTGCATAGCCTTAGTGTGCTCCTGGATCTCCAGCTGCACCTGGAAGGCCAGGTAGCGGCTGTGGCCAGGAGTGCCTTTTGCCAACTCCATCTGGTGAGAAGGCTGCATCCCTTTCTTTCCAATGTGGATTTGGCCACCATCATCCATGCCTTCATTACCTTGAGGTTGGACTACTGCAATGCGCTCTACGTGGGGCTGCCCTTGAAGATTGCTCAGGGGCTGCAGCTTGTGCAGAATGAGGCAGCCCAGCTTTTGATGGGGGTGGGTCACCAGGAACACATTACACAAGTGCTTAAGAGTCAGCACTGGCTGCCTATAGCATTCCGGGCACAATTCAAGGTGCTGGTTTTGACCTGTAAAGCCCTAAACGACTTGGGCCCTACATTTCTCCTTAGGTCTCTTTGCGGCCCTTAAGATCTGCTGAGAGTGCCCTCTTGCAGGTTCCATCATTGGTCTAGTTTCATACGACTTGGACCTGCAGCGAGGCACTCTCAGTAGCTGCCCCGCAGCTTTGGAACTCCCATCCCTTTGAGGTTCACCTAAGCCCTAGTTTGAACGTCTTCTGGAGGCAGTGTAAGACCTTTTTATTTAGCCAAGCATTCAATGGGCAAGGATAGATGGGGGCATGTTTTTAGTTCTGTGGGTTTCTAATTGTGTATTTTAGATTTGTGGTTTATGTATTTATTGTAAGCCATCCTGAGCCTCAGGAGATAGGGCAGGATATAAATAGAAATAAATATGTTGTGCCAGTGGCAACTCGTAGGGGGACATGGGGGGGCACATGCCCCCCATATTTGTGGGAGCTCTATAGAACCTCTGTCCAGCTCCCACTATCAACAGTTACCAGTCACCTATGTGTTGTGCAGGATCAAGGTAGGAAGCATGAATCCACCACCGATGGGGATTCAAAATCATAAGCCCTTGATTGGCTCGAAGGAACTGGTAGCTTTTAGGAGCACAGAGCCTACATGCTCACTGTGGATATGGAGCTGTCCATAGCTTGGTCAGAGTTTTAACCAGTCTCCCCAGCCTTGCCTGCATTTACATTTTTCTAAGTCTCCTCCCACTATGTGAAAAGCAGTGGGAATGAGAATGGGGTGTATCATCTGCCCCTGCTCTGAGCATGTTTATTATTAATTATTATTATTATTAGCAAGCATTTATATAGTGCCAGCAATGCACCTGGCACTTTACAAACTAATTGAATAGACATGGCCCCTGCCCAAGGGCTAACAATCTGAGAGGGGGTGGGGGGGATGAAGGAAGGGGAACAGAGGGAGAGGCATGTTTATGAAATACACTGGTCGAAAGGCTGCAGGATTAGGGCCTGGGACAGTCCTGGGGTGTGTGTGTGTGTGTGTGTGCAGCCTTCCTGAGCAACCAGAAATGGCCGACTGCTTCAACTGGCCATGCCCCTCCCAGGGGTGTAGCTAGCTTGGGATGGGCCCAGGGACAAGAAAAGTCTGTCTCCCCCCACATTTTTTTCCTGCTGCTGGTGAAGCTGCCGGCTGACCTAGGTGCTCCTCCAAGCTCGGCCAGCCTAGGGTGCTGGGCTGCAGGTGCTCAGGACTTACTTGCTCTCTGCAGAGTCTGCAGCGTGCTGCTGGTAGCCTGCTGCTGGGCCCATCCGTCTTCTGGGCCAGCGGGGAGCTGGTCCCACGGTGCACTCTGTCCCTCGTGGCTCACTTAGACGGACCGGAAGTAGCCTCATTAGAGTTACTGGTTGGTGGTAGTCTCCCTCCCCACCGACAGAGGAATCCATATGGCCGGCAGCCATAGGAATCACGACTTGCATGGTCTTTTTAAAGCTGCATTTGTGAAGCCTTGATATCGGGGTTTCCCAAACGCGACTTCAAAAAAGACCATTTGAGCCCCAATTCCTATAGTGGCCGGCTACTTCCAGTGCATCTAAACGCACCGCGCACAGCTTTTCAGGAAGCATGATCTTCAATGTGCTACATCCCGCTGCTCATGTTGAAAGCGGCCTTGGTGTCCCCTGTTGGCTCAGCTTCATGCTAGTGGCAGCCAGAGCGGCTCAAGCCTTGCACACAAGTTCTCTGCTCAGCTCGCCCCCTCATGCTGGGCTGCGGTATTACCTGCTGTTGCCCTGGGCCTGGCAGAGGGAATGCTGTAAACAGGGAGGGAAGTGGTTCCCTGGGCTGGAGAGGTGCTGGCCCCCTTCCCTCCCAGGGCATGTCACATCCCACACTTCCTCTCGCCCTGCTCTCCAGGCTGGAAGCAGACAGCACCACTGCACTGTGCTCTGGTCAGCTGGCTACCTACAGCTCCTAGCCAGGGACGGCTGGCTCCCAGCACTCCTGCTCGAACCCGCTAGCCCCCACTCCCCTCCCAGTGAACCCAGGAGTCCTGGCTCCCAGCCCCCCCTCCCCCTGCTCTAACCCGCGTGCCCGCACTCACCCCAATGTACCCGCCCGCTCCCCCGTGTGCCCGCACTCACCCCAATGTACCCACACTCCCCCACCCTCACCCCAGGTCCCGCAATTTACTTACCAACCATGGTAGGGCCGAGTCCTGACCTCTCCTCGTCCTCAGTGCCGCCGCCTGCATCCAGGGGGGAGGGAGATTCTGCATCCAGCTCTTAGCCTCCCCGAGTCCCTTCCTCCCTCCTTGCTGGAATCCAGCAGGGAGGGAGGAAGGGACTCAGAGGCTAAGAGCTGTGTGCACGTCAGCAGCTCCCAGCCTGTGCAGGGGGCTGCTGACACGCGCACAACTCTTAGTTGATACTGGGGGCACCTCTATTGGGCGCCCCCATATGAACTTTCCCCCTGCCCGGTCCCTGCAATGCAAGAGTGCCCCCTGCGCCACTGTTCCATTGCAGGGTCCCTTTATGCGGAGTGGATGGCGCTTCTAGCCGCCCACTCCGCATAAAGGGAGAACGCCTCCCTTTTGACCCTGCGGAGCCACCTCGAAGAACTTTGTTTAGAGAGGCAGAAACCTTCAGAAGGTTTCTGCCTCTCTAAACAAGGTTCTTTGAGGTGGCTCCACACATTCACTGCGATGCTGACGTGGCTGTTTTTTTTTTTTTTTTTTAGCTGCCACCAGCTGGGGGAGTCCTGGGGGGCCAGGCAGGGCATTGCACTTGCCCCCGCTGCCCCTGCTCCTAGCCCACCCGAGCTACTATGGGCCCACCGCCCTTGAGTGCAAATGCTTCCCACCCCAGTCCCCAAAGCAGCTTATCGCTATGCCAGACTGCCATTCTTCATAGACCCTCTTTTCTTTCCCCCTTTCCCACACCCCCTACCCTCTTTCCCTTCCCTTTCCACCCCCAGCCCTTAAAGTGACTTTTTGCTAGGCCAGACTGTCATTCTCCACACACAGCCCTTCCCTGCATCCCCATAATGCAAAGTGGCTTAGCATTATATTAATCAGTTCAAACATCTGTTTTATGTTTAATAATAATTCATATGATAAAGTCTAGAGAGGTGCAGGTTCTGGGTGCTTGTTGCTGGGGGACTGGTCCGCACTGGTTGCAATCCTGTACTAAGGCAACAAAGAAAGTCATTCGTTCAGACCTCCCCACTCCCACCTCCCAGCTCAGGGGTTCAGCCCCCTCCAATGACCTGGAGGCAGGGACAGCTGTGCTGGGGTCAGGCTGGCTGTGGGGCGACTACAGTGGCCTGGAGGCAGGGAGAGCAAGGCGGGGGTACAGTAAGCCCACAGTGAGGATGTCCAGCCACCCCCACCCCACCTGTCCCCATCAGCTGCCCCTGCAGCCTCACCTGATCTAACGGCCACCCTTCCCAGCCAAGCGGGAATGGTGCCTCTCCCTCCGCCCCACATGCCACCATGGTGCCTCTCCCCTCCCCCCCCACTTCCTACACTTCTCACTCACATCTATTGCTGCTCTATCCCAGGAAGTAGTCTGCTGCTTCCCAGCACGCTCCTGACCACCTGCGAATACAGGAAAGAAAAAAAGAGAGGAAAAACCACCACAATTAGATAGCAATAAATGGAAGCCTTTATCATGCAAAGACAGCCCCTCACCCCACCCCTAGTGCATTAACTTATTCTCCTCCACCTTCTCTAGGAACATTGCTGGCACCAGGGAGGGACAGGCATGGAAGGATCTCTGCCCGCTGTCATGGCGAGGAAGCAGAAGTGGTTTGAGTCAGAGGGTGCGGCTCCTATCAGCTGGGCTGGAGAAATCACTGGGTGAGAATGGGACACAGGCAGGGGAAGGAGGGCACTGAGTGCTGGGGTGACCAGGCCTGTCCCCTTGCCCCCTGCCTGTACCAGCACCTGGGCGTGGGTTAGGAAGGCAGAACCCACTCAGATCTCACCTGGCCAGGTCTTTCTGCCACTGATCTCTGTTGTTCAGTGTCTCAGCCCAGGCAGTTCTTCCTATGGTGAGGATGCCTGGCCACCCATTGCCCACCAGAGGGGACCTGACCCAGCCTGGGCAGTGTTGGCTGAAAACCAAGATGAACTGGGACAACATGTCTGAATTTGGCACACGTTGGACTTTTAAGGTACCAGTGAGAGCAAAAGCAGAGAGAGGGGCAGGATGAGGTCGCTGCTCAGAGCACTCTAGGCTTTTTGCCCCCAACTCTTTGGTGCTGGCAGACCTGGACACACAGAGGCTTCACACAATCTAATTGATGGGACGCAGCCACGTAGGCGCACATTAGCCTGATGCCCCTGGTCTACACTGAGTGGCGGGTGGGTGGTGGCCATGTGGCGGTTAACATCTGGCAGACACCTAATAAGCAGGCAACACCGATCTGTTGTGGGCTATTGTGCTGGTGTTGGCTATTGACAAGACAGTAAACCATTCACACCCCCAAAGCAGATCTTTCAAGAACTCATATCCTTGCCATTGCTCCAGCATGAGGGGATTCCCTAAAGGACACTCTAGGACATCTTCAGAGATGCTGATCCGTAGCTGGAAAGATCTTGCACAGTGACTGCAAGCTTAGTAATGACATTTTAGAGAACGGGAGAAAATAGGGTGCAATGATAGTAAATGCAATAGGCATGTTAGTTCATAAGTCATCTCACCATGCAAGAAAAAGAAGAGCTAGTGTTACCTTTAGTTCCACTCCAGAAGCACTGACTGCAGAACAATTGTGCCACTGTTCACCTCTCTGGCTGTCTGCTATCCGCGTTGTTTGTCTTTGTCTAAATTAGGGCACAGGCTTTGCAGGAAAAGGCCATATCTTAGGTGTTTTTAAAGAGAAATTGAGGTGTATGATGCTTCAGCAATAGATCAGCAGCTACCTGCTGTGAGATAAGGGAGATCTTTTATCCCCATTTTAGAGACAGGGAACTGAGGCACAGAAAAACGGAGATGCTTGCAAAAGGACACACAAGGAGCCGCTGGCAAAACTGGGACCCAAACTATGTCTTTCAACTGCCAGCACAGTACTCCTAGCTACTGGATCATCTCTCCTGCCACACTTAAAAAAACAACAACCCACATCAGAAGGTCATTGTTAAGAGTTGTCCTCCTGATGCTATTTTATTCTTGGTGTCCTGTTACAAAGTGCACAGAGCAGCAAGGGACACAGGGTCCCTGTGTGGCTCTGCTCTTCTTGGCTGAAGGGGATGAGAATGGGGAAAGTGGAAAGCCTTGTACGGGAACTCCCTCCCTGGGGGCTGTACTGGAATGTAAAGTCATTCTCCATATTCATTGCTCTGCCCCACAACAAGTTTCTCCCTTTGTAGGTTGCAGAAAATTGATGTTAATTTATTCCTTATTGCTAATTCGAAAAGGAGCATAAACAGAAGAACTTCGTCACTGAGACTTCGACCAAGGGTGCAGTTGAAGTCCAATTATGTGCTATTAGTGCATTTGCTTTTGTTCCTGTGGCGTATTAATTGCATGTCTGCTAGTCTGGTAATTAACACAGTTATAGTCTCTTTTTTTCTTCCCCCACTTTGGTAGACTAGGATGTCTTGCATTTTGTTCAGATAAGCCGTATTTTTAATGCATGAGGAAGCTTATTACTTATTTTATTAACAGAATAATAAGTAAATCAACCCAGTCCTAACATGTAGATATAATTGATCAAAGCCAGGAGCGTTCATCAGGAATAAGAAAACAACAGTACTCTCCTATAAGGTTGGAGTCTATCTTGCAGACTTCTAACGTGGAACCAAATTATAAGCCTCCAGTTGTGTGTCCAGCATTTTAATCAGCAGCTGAAGCAGCAGGGCGACTGTGTTGGCTTTTCCACGCACAGTTATGCCCAGAATGCGAGAGCTGCTGTTTAAGTGTCCAGTCCTGTGGAGGTGCTGAACACCTACTGCAAATTACCATGAGCTCTCTACTCCCTCTGACGTCAATGGGACTTGAGAATGTTCAAATACATGGATGATCTGACCTCTGGATTAGGAACAGTGGTTTATAAAAGTATAGATTGACTCAAAATGAATAGGTACTGGAGTTTGCAGGGCCAAGTTGTCATTCCATCTTTCTGGTTAAAATACTAACAAACTAGCTAAGCACATGTGCTTGCAAATTCTCACGAATGTATCCCTGTCTCTCCCTATGTTCCCTTCCCCATCCTAGATTGTAAGCCACTCAGGGCAGGAACCTATCACTAATCATGACCGTTCAGTACCCGACACATTTATTTTTTATTTATTACATTTTTACCCAACCCTTCTCCAAAGACTCAGAGCAGCTTACAACATCCAAAATACATTAAAATCCCTTAAATGCCCCCCCCACACATCCCAATTACCTACCGCACCCTTTATCTACACTTGCCACGTACCAATGCTCCTCCCCCAACCCCCTCTACGCAATCCCACCCAACCCTATTCCTTCCCTGCCAAACATCTGGGCAAACAAAAAGGTCCTACATCCCCAGAAGACAAACAGGCTTGAATGAGGCAGACCTCCAAAGGGAAGGAATTCCATAATTGTGGGGCAGCAACCGAGAACGCCTCCCCATGTGCCCTCATAACAACTTCATGGGCAGTTGGCACTTGCAAGAGGGTGCACTTTGCCAAACTACGAGGCCACGCTGGGACATAGGGGAAGAGGTGATCTTTCTGATACCTGGGGCCCAAGACATTTAGGGCTGCACAGGTTAAAACCAGTACCTTGAATTGTGCCTGGAAAGCTACTGGCATCCAGTGCAGACTCTGGAGCACTGGTGTAATGTGCTCCTGGTGACCCATCCTCGCCACAAGGCAGGTCGCCACATTCTGCACCAACCTTTGAACATTCTTCAAGGGCAGCCCCACGTAGCGCACATTGCAGTAGTCTAGCCTCGAGGTTATGAAGGCATGACCCACAGTAGCCAGATCCAAATCTGATAAGGTTGCAGCCTTCTCACTAGATAAAGTACCAATATTGTACTTCATAAACTCCTCCTCCATGATGAACTTGAAAATTAATCTGAATCCCAATGAGGTATCAGTCACAAAAGTACAATTTTAGGTCTGGGACAAATCTTGAAATGCCATTCTTCTGCTTTTATGCAGGACTTCTTATGCCTAAGTCCTCTCTGACATATCTATCTAACCTATTTTTAAAGCTTCCAATGACATGGACTCCATAGCCTCCCTGGGTAATGTGTTCCTTTGCCTAACTGTTCTGTTAAAAATGCTTCCTGATATGTAACCTAAATCTTCTCATGTTCAATTTAAGTCCACAACTACTTGACTGACCTTCCAGGCCATGGACAACAATGGTCATGATTAGAGCAGAAACTGATAGGAAGGCGGGGGAAGAGACTTTCAGTAGTTATTAATACCTGGTATTTTGGACAGCTTGGTGGTTATTTGGTAATGATCTAGTGACCATGGTGGCCACCCACCAAACTGGAATACCAGTTATTACCATGTACTGAATTTACCAAATTACCACATCACTAGACTAGTTCAGACAGAGGGAGGGTGGGGGGTGGGTTTGTTTTGTTTTTTAAAAGTCAAATGGTAAAGTGATAAACAGTAATCTGGATAACCACCCAGGACTAAACCACACACTGATCAGTATGAGGATGATATCAGATAGTAGCAATTATTAATTTCAGTTCTAATTATGATCCTGCTTACAGCAGCCTTCTACACATTTGAAAACTGTTATATTCCTCCTATTACCTTCTCTTCTAACATGCCCAGTTACGTCAACCTTTCCTCATAGGTTACGGATGCTTAAACTGTTGATCACCTTGATTCTCTCCCATTTGTCAATATCCAGAGTCCTAGGCAGGCTGAAATGGTCTTTGGGGCAGAAGACAGTGTCTGCCACTCACATAACCACCCTGCATCAACCTGGGGTGCCTGGCATAGCTATAATATATGCATGTAGTGGGGGTGGGCTTCTAGGCACATGAGTCCTGGGCTGCTCCTGCACGTATGATAGCTACGTCCTTGTCAACACTGTTCTCAAGCTGTGGAGATCAATTGGACACAGTTACTCCAGTGAAGTGGAGGAACAACTAGTGCTGAGTAGAGTGGAACAATTATCTCCCATGTCTTGAATGCAATGTTTCCATTAAAACACAACCTGAAGTGGCATTTGTCTTTTCTGCAACAGTATCACATTGTTAGGGAAGTCCCAGAGGATTGGAGAAGAGCAAAGGAAATGAGGGAAGCCATGGAAATTATTCAGCGGCTCCTTTATTTAATTACTTTATTTAGTTAGTTACAGTGGAGCCAACTCTCTTCAGTAAGAGGCCCGTTGGTTTCAATGGGAGTTCTCGGGGCACTTTCCTCTGGCTTGCAACCGATGTTGACAGGGTTTTCTCTTTGATCTTGTCAGTGAGAGAGAATCTGGTCACGTAGGGAAGTCAGGAAATGGTCAGGGTATGTGCCACTAGTTTCAGATTGTAAAATGGAGTAGTGGAAGATGTTTATTTTATGTTTTATTGATGTGTGTGCGTGCGCTTTTACGGGACTTACGTGCACATGACTTAAGGGAACAGGTCGCGGTGGCGATTTGTTTCTATGTATAAAGGGGCGCCAAAAATTTGCCCCCTGCTGGCTGCTCGTGTTGCCCATGTGTGGGTTTTTTTTTGCCTGACAGTCACCTGCGGCAGCTAACAATGCCTGCCAGCCAGCCTGGAAGGTCCCATCCCCTAACCCTTCCCCTTCCCCCACCTATGGTCAGCAATGAACATTGCTGAAGGCGTGGCAAATTCAAGTGGCTCAGAGCACCGGCCTTGGCTGAGCTGGGACTGGCCTGGGGAACAGAGTGGAGCAGAGCAGAGGTCGGTGGGTAGGGCTGTCGGCTCCGCCTTCTACTCAAGCTGCCTCTAGTGCTGCTCGGTGAGGCTGCTCCATCAGGTAGGGATGGGGAGGCTTGGGCGTGAAGGAGGTGGCCTGGGAGGCGGCAGCATGAATTCATTGGGGGGGGGGGCACAAATGAACTAGTTATGGGGTTGGGGAAGCATGAATTGATTTTGGGGGGCATAAATGAACTAGTTATGCAGTTGGCAGCACTATGAATTGATTGGAGGCACAAGAACTGCTTATTGGGTTAGGGGAAAAGCATGAATTGATTATGGGAGAAGAAATGTGCACACTCTTTTCTCCTCCAAGTGGCCACTTTCATCATTAGTAAAAGCTCCAAGGACTGAGTGTGTAGAAGTTCGAGGCAGCGGTGCACTCAGGAACAGAACGGTTCAGATCCTAGATCTGTCTCCTATCCTAGAATGCCTGCCCTTGTTTCTGCTTCCTTACCTTCAGCTCAGTCTCTCACTGATTAGGGATAAGAACTGGATCCAGGGACTTGAAACTGGCTAAATTAAAATGCATCATGGACCACATTTGGCCCCGAGACCTGAAGTTCCCTTTCTCTGTAGCAGATTTTCTGAAACATCACATAACTGAAACCTAGATGTAGTCCAATCTCTTGCCATCTATATACTCCCTGAAATCACTCTCAGGAGTTTGGATTGTGTTGTAACCCTCCCTCCACCCCCAAAAAAGGAATTAGACAAACAAAAAACCTACAGTTTTGCAAACTTAGTTAAGGCGGTTTTAATGAAGCAAACTTTTACAAACCTGGAAATTGTGTGTGTTAAGACTTCCACTTTAACTTGCACACCTTGTAAGCAATAAAGTTGTTGTATGGTGTTGCATAGTGTGCTCGCTAACAACTTAGGCTCCATGCACCCACACTTTGCCTTGGTCTTTCAGCTTCAATCCTCTTCCTTTGCAGGTTGAGGGCAACACTAAAGCAGGGCAGAATGGTATGTAACTGTTTATTGTGAGTTTGGGTACACATTGCTATGAAATCTATAGAACTGCCAATGAAAAAAATGGGGGAAACATATCTCATTAACCGTAAAATAATACAATGGAGATGCATCTGTTAAAGAGAAAGGGAACTTCAGGCTTGGGGCCAAATGTGGTCCATGGTGCATTTTTATTGTCACTAAATCTAAGCGCCTTTAATCCATTCTTGTCCTCCTTGACCTCTCTGCTGCCTTTGACACCATCGACCACTTACTCCTACTGGATTCTCTTCGCTCCGTAGGCTTCTGTGGCTCTGTCCTTGACTGGTTCTCCTTCTACTTCTCTGACCACTCCTTTAATGTGTCTCTTCCCAATTCCAACTCCTCCTCCCTCCCCCTCTCAGTTGGGGTTCCCCAAGGGTCTGTCCTGGACCCTCTCCTCTTCTCTATCTACACCCTGTCCCTTGGCAAACTCATTGTCTCCCACGGCTTCAAATATCACCTCTATGCTGATGACACTCAACTCTCTCTCCCCCCCCTCCTGTCCAAGCTTGCCTCATCAATTGTCTCTCTGATATCTCTACCTGGATGTCCCAACATCAGCTCAAGCTCAACATGACTAAGATTGGACTCCTTATCTTTCCTCCCTACCCTTCCTCTCCCTCTTCCCTGTCCATCCTTATCGATGGGGTCACCATCCGTCCCGTTCCCCAAGCCCGTAGCTTGGGCGTCATCTTCGATACTCACCAACCTTTAAACCTTACATCGACTCTGTTGCCAGGTCCTGTTGCTTTGCCCTCGAACATTGCTCGAATTTGCCCCTTTCTCTCTGTCTCCTCAAACAAAACCCTTGTTCACGCCATAGTCATCTGTCGCCTTGACTACTGCAACCTCCTCCTTGTTGGCCTCCCCTGCTCTCACCTGTCCCCCCCCCCCTTATTGCCATCCAAAACTCTGTTGCTAGGGTCATCCACTTAGCCCATTGCTTAGACCACGTGCAGCCTCTCCTCAATTCACTGGCTCCCCCTTCCCCAACGCATCCTTCACAAACTCCTGGTATTCACTTACAAAACCCTTCACAATCTGGCTCCCCCTTACCTCTCAGCCCTAGTCTCCTTACACACTCCTTCACATACTCTCTGCTCCTCCTCTGTCCTCTCCCTTGCCTCCCCTGCTCCCCTAACCGCCTTCACCCCTTCTCCCTTGCCATCCCCCATGCCTGGAACTCCCTCCCTGCCCACATCCACCTTGCCCCCTCCCTTCGCACCTTCAAATTCCTCCTCAAAACCCACCTCTTCCTTGCTGCCGTTCCCAACGCCTGTTAGAACTTTCCTCTCAATATTTACTGTCTACCCTCCCAGCAGACTCCTGCCTAACTGCAACCAAGCCAAGCACATGCACCTGAGACTGCATGCGCTTGAATGTTATTTATCCCTTGTCTCTCCCTATGCCCCCTCTCCTTGTCTCCCCCCTCCGTGTCTATTAGATTGTAAGCCATAGGCAGGGACCGCGTCTATCTTACTGTTCTGTAAAGCGCTAGGTACACAGCTGGCGCTATACAAATGCTTATAATAAAATCATCATCATCATCGGGAGTTGGGGAGGAAGAGGATGTGGAATAACTAAGGTAGCAGGGAGAGATAGTGAAATGACAGGGAGGAAGTCATAGGGATTGAGTACAGCAGGAAGGAACTTGGTGGAATGTTGTATGAAATGGGTGGAATATCAAGATTTTGGGTGATGTAAGCGATTGGGAGAAGTGATAGGAGACTATGGGGAACACTACTATAATGTTATTAAGCAATATAGCTACCTCGTTTTTCTAGTCGGAATTGTCCCGTTGTGTATTAGCATACCTTCTATCCTGTTTTTTTTTGGTTTTTTTTGTTTAAAGGATGTGGGACTTGTCATTTCACACACTTGCACAAGTATTTGCTATAATGATAGTTACTGGTCAAGAGTCTTGTGATTTTGGGGGGAGGTAAGTGGGGTTTATTGAGTAGTATTAGAGTCCAGACTATGTAGTTGGGAGCTAGGGGGGGGCAGCTGAAGTCAGAACTTTTCCATCTTCTGAGTGTGAAGTGGTGGTTAGTGGGTTGCAAGGGAAGGGCACAAATCAGTAGTGGGTTACAGTACATGATAATCCCAAATAAAACAAATTGAAATGTAAGGACAGCACAACTGGTCCATGTAGTCTTTTGATGCTGGAATATTAACATCCTGTTAGTCACCAGTGCAGTGGGGAGATATACTTCATGTGGTGTCACAGAATGGATATTTGAAACGCAAGTTAAAAAAGATGAATTATTGCCACATTTGATGTACAGTAACAATGTAATATTGGACAGGGAGGAGCATGTCATCCTAGCTTTAGTGTTGCCCCCAACCTGCAAAGGAAGTGGATTGGGGCTGAAAGACCAAGGCAACGTGTGAGTGCATGTAGCCTAAGTTGTCAGTGAGCACAGAATGTGACACCATACAACTTTATTGCTTACGAGGTGTGCAAGTTAAGGCAGGAGCCTTGACATATACAACTTCCAGGTTTGTGAAAGTTTGCTTCATATGAAACCGCCTTAACCGCATCTGTAAAACTTGTTTGTCTATAGAGCACATGGCTTGACCTTAACACTTGGAAAGCTACTGGAATGAATCATAAAACAATCAACTGGGGAGCACCTCAAGTAAAGTGAGGTTTTAGTGCCTCCTCCTGCAGTGAGATCAAGTTTCTAAGACTGTAGCTCATAAGGCCTCCTGCCATAGACCTTTCCCTCACCCTTACCCCAAGGGATATGGTAATGCTTTTATAGTTCTCCTCCCATTAAGTGCACCTTAATTTCCCAAGATTAGTAAGAGAGCATCTACAAACCCTGCAGCTCTAATGCAAGGAAAAGTGTGCAAATCCTTGTCCCTTTACCTTAAGGACACCCTGCCTCACTTGTGTGCAAGAATACAAAAATTAGGCTCAAACCTCAGAGGCATCCATACCTTCCTTGCAAAGCTCCTCTTTGCCTTTTCTGTGTTGTGAAAGGACATTAAGCAAATAATGCATTCTGCTTGTTACATTGTCACCATATTTCAGCAGAGGCAGCCAATAATGTAGCACACAATACTCCAAAACCTTACTGCCTCAAATATACCTTCTGTTGGTCTTTCCTGAGATGAGCTCTCTTTTAACCATGCGACTAGGACACTAATGCTGTGTTCCCATCTGATCCTAGGGTCATGAAGGGGAAGAAAGATCCTATTGCATACACATGGCACGAGCGTCGTGGAGGAAAGGTGGTACGGGGCATTGCTTCTCATTAGTGCATTCATGCAGAATGGGAACTAATCCGAGGTCTAGCTAATGCACTTGGCGGTTATCTATGAACCTAAGAGCAAACGGCCAGCTCGTGCGAGAGCTTTGCCAGACTTTTAGCTTTCTTGCCCGGCTTCTGGCATCCAGAAGTAGCACTGCCACAGGTAGACAACTGCTGTTCGGAGGAAAAGAAAGACACTAAAATGTGGCGAGCTTTTCTAGTGGCCTAGCAAGCTCAGCTGCAGGGACTGCAAGTAGAGTGGGTGAAGAAGTCTCTGCCCTTAGCTGCTTCCCAACAGGAGCCAGGGTAAAAAAGTTTGTCCTGGTTGTTAAATCAAAAGGAAGGAAACAGTATAAGTCTATTAACAGGACCCCACAGAAAAGGAAATTGGATGAAGACCAGCACAGAAAGGAAGAAAAGAGTTATTTCCCATCTGTTCTACTGCTAGCATCAATTTACATTAAAACATCTTAAAAAATCCACTGGGATTCCACCACCACTAAAAAGCAGATTCCAGCCTCCTGCAAGTCGAGAGGTGAGGAGCATAGCTGTGTGATAATTATGAGTGTAGTTACAAATGCCTGATCCTGTGAGGTGTGGATCATCAATTCATCCTCCTTGAGTCAAGGCAGTTAGCCCAAATATTAAATCTCAAACTGACATACAACAGGAGATTTAAAAATAAAAATCTATGGTTTCTTGTTACTTGCTTTTGGGTTTCCAAGCCGTTTGGATAGCTTACTGTCATGTTTTCAATCTTTTCTCCACATGAGAAAAAACAGTAATTATTGAGACACAAGAGTGCAGTTTCTTGGGTGCAGCCACATGAGCTGGGGAGGGCCGGACCCCAATCCCGCCCCCTCCCCGGTGCGCCCTGTGGCGGGCAATCGCTGCTGTCACACTTCAGGGCCAGCACGGAGAGCAGGGTAGATGGTCCTCCGCTGCAGTGCTTCAAATGCAGGAAACCCTGGCCTTTGGAGACAGTGATTCAGGAGGGCACCCTCCCCCAAACACACCAGACCAATGAGTGAACTAGAAATAACATGTATAACATACAGGCCTGAAATACAGGGAGCCCAGGCCTGTGAAGGCAATTTTTATGTTTATTTATTATGGTACCATTTCCCTTTTTCTAATGAGCTAATCAGTCTGTGTCCATCAAACATTCGTATGTGGGGAGTGGGCCCACACCACCATTTTGCACAGGGCCCCAACTTCCCTGGATTCAGCACTGTTGTGATGCCATAGGTAAGAACATCTTTATACAGTTCAGGTAATGAGTCCCTAATTGCAATGCACAAATCTGCACAAAACCAGGCTTCATTAGTTCAGGTGCTTGCTGTACCAAAATACTTGCTTTAAATGAGAGTTGGGATTTTTATGATTTTACTGCAAGACATTATTTTAAGCTTTATGAAACTTTCTTTAAAAAAAATAAATAAATCACAAAGCTTGCAAAAGAATTGCAAGAGCAGTCTACCCAGCTGACTTTAGCCTGTGCACTTCAGCTTGACAGATTTGCTCCACCTTTGACAGCAAACAGGACTGAGGATGGTTTCCATCAATGGCCATCATCCAGGCCTGTTCCCCTTTCTTTAACGGGAATTTTTGTTAATTTTGTTTTGCTGATTGCATTATGGTGTCCTTGAAAACCAGGAAGTTCCCTGGTGATGAAGATAAATGAAAGCCCAGCAGGTGAATGAATGCCAGTGGGAAGAAAGAATTTGCACTACCTTTTCTGGAAAACACCAGCTGGAATTATTTCTTTTTTAAACTTTGAATCATTTGGCTATCAAACCACAGTTGTTTGTGATAAAGGCACATATAACAAGAGCCAGCATTTATATTTTCATGATTGGACATCCTAGGCTGCTGTGACCTACAAATCTCACACAGGGATTCAACCGGGGGCATAGCTAGATTGGAACGGGGGCCCCACCCCTTCCCCAGAAGCGGGGTACGTGACCACTGCACCACCTGCCCCTATTGTACAGGGCTGGCCTTACCATAGGGTGATCTGAGCTGACTGCCCCACACCCTGTCTTTCCACCCCCCATGGCCAGGGGCACCGCAGTAACCTGTTTTCTCCAGGGTGGGGTGGGGGGCCACTCCCTTCCAGGGGGCCCAAAGATGACCACCTCTAGGGCCCCATGGAGGGTGTGTCTGAATGGACAGAGCCACCAAGGGGCCAGCATTTTATCTTCACTGTGAGTTCCACAAATTCTAAGGCTAACCTGGCTATTATAGCTACACCCTTGAATTAGACCCCCACCAGACTAGGGTCTGGTCCAAGCAAATAAAATAACTTGTCTCAGATTATTGGTGGAAGGGGTCTGTAAAAGAAATGAAGTGTAGGTCAGTGGTTACAGCAGGGGGCTAGGTATCAAGGCTGATGTTTTTATGTAGTTCTATTTTTAGGTGGTTCTAATGGCGTAAGCTGCTCCAAGCCTTCGGGAAAGGGTGGAATACAAGTTTGAATAAAATAAGAATTATCTGCCTCTGGGACATATGGGGCTGGGGTTTGTCCCCCCACTTTTTCAGGTGGCAGCACTACATCCATCCCAGAGCCCCATTGCAGCAGCAGCACACTAGCTCCAAAAACAAGCCGGCAGAATGCAGAAGAATCCTCTCAGTAAAGCACAAGAGGATGACAGCCACTTCCTCTTGGCAGGAGCTAGCAGTCCATGTACGCAAGGAATCTTGTGCACCCACCTAGGATATCATGAAGAAACACCCCCTTAGTTCTCAGGCTTGGTTCAGGAAGGACTGGAGCACCATCTGTTGGTTCTTCTCAACAAGCGCTCAAGCTTCGGAATCCTCACATAGTCCAAACCTAATATTTATATAGCGCACGAGCAATGTGTCTGACATGGAACAGTAGTGCTTAAACACAGGTCTGTACCCCAAGGATGGCAATATAACAATTAAGATTTATCTTAAACTTGCAATTTGCTAGTCACAAATACTTTGAATCAAGAATGGGTGTAGTCACACAAGCCACAGCAGGCCCAATCCCCGCATGCTCCATAGTGGGCAATCGCTGTCGCCACACTTTGGGGCTAGCATGGCGAGCAGGGCAGATAGTCGCTCCCCCCATAAAGAAGCCTGCCATGCCCAAGGGCAGGCCAAGGCGCCGGCCACTCAAAGCCCTTGCACATGGTGGGGCAAGACAGGGACTGAGCACCTGAGCAGCAGTGCGCTACTACGTGTTGGGCACCCTTACCCCACTTTGGATAAAGCTGCTATATGCTGCGCCCCCGGCCTTTTCCCAAGGATGCAGTGCGTAGCAGGCAACTGCATGCCATGTGGCAGGGAGAACATCTTGAAATCGCCAGGCACATAATACACTGCATCTCTTGGTAAGGCTGCACGGAGTGGGGAAAGGCTACCCAAGGCACAGTAGGTGTATTAAGTAGATGTATTCAATGTTTTGCAAGAGGACAGGGAAGCCGCTAACAATATATTTGACCATCGGTATTCTTTTTTTAGTTAAAGATGTTCTGACAGACAACAATTAAGAGGACAGTTTACCAACAGTGTCTTCTGTACACTAAGTTGCTGTAAGTATGTTTTGGCCATGATGCTAATATGCCCTGAGGTTTGGGAAATGGGCTTTTAGAAAATATTGTGAGTCACATTCTCCATAGTGAGTTACCTCCCTTAAAAATCATCTACATTTGAAAATTATTTTAAACAAGTTAATTTGGTGTCCAGATTTTAGGTAGTGCATAATTCAGTGACTTTCTCCTTGATAGCCAAGAGGTTGACTAAAATTCCAAGAGGTTGTCTGTGAATGAAAACTTTCCTCCTCAAGAACAAGAGAATTATTTCCAACAAGGATAAAGCTTGAATATGCGGAAAACAGAGCCTTTTCAAGGGCTGATCCAAAACTGCGGAACAGGCCGACACATGAAGAAGTATCCATAAAAAACCCAAAATAAGGCACAGCTCTTCAATCATGTTGTTGTTAACACATTTTTAGCAGTGTGCAAAACAAAAACAAATACCCAAACTCAGATCTCCATGATATACAACTCACCTCCCTGTCAAACACCACCGACCCACACCCCTGCCCACCCACAGAACCCACACACTGTACACCCTCGGAGAGAAGAGATGGAAACTGCTCTTAGAAAATCTGATTTAAGTTAGCCCCTACAGCTTGACTGACCCAGTGCCTCTTATTCTGTGCATCTGTAGTAGGGGCAGTGCAGATACCTCTGGACATAACTTTACAAAGGACAAACGTTATTTCAGTGGCAATTATCCACTCTTCTTGTAATCCAGAAAGTCAACAAAACAGGTTCCAGCTCTTAGTTTAAAGTTGGAGCTGCTGCTTCTCACAATCATCAGACAGGGGGCACCATTTAGGGAGGGCACATTGCGGTCTCCCTCTCACATTACATGCACAAGTTGCCCTGTATCAGTAATTTTATTGCAGTGAACCTATGAGACACTAAATATAGAAAACAACCACAACAAATGCTCCTAAAATAGACTACTTTCTACATTTTAACCATAAAAATTCCAAGAGCTGGCCCCTACTGAAAGTTGCCACTCCCTCCCTCCCCTACCAAAATCTGCAATGGTGCTCTCACCATCAGAGGGCGTTTTTAAACGCAATCCCCACAATCACCCACGCATCATTCACGTTGCAGGGCCACATTGGTGCCCTTGTAACCTTGCAATATGCATGATGGATAGATGATGGGTGGGGAGGCACATGTCTAAAAGCACCAAGTGATTGTCCCAACCCAAACATACCCGTTAACCTTCACACAGTAACAAGGCAGAGCTTCTGTACATTACCCTCTTAAAGAAATAGTAGTATTTTCTTGCACATGGACCTGGTTGCTCCTTTGGAAAAGCAGAGAAGCCTCCCTGTGATCAGTCCACAGACTGTACAAAAGAGGAGCTCTGTGTAGCTCAAAAATGCTTGCACCAAAAAGGAAATGGCCCAACAGAAAGACACAGCTGTTTTGCCTAGGATGGTGCAGAGAGAAAACAAATGAGGCTGGCTCCAAGCCATTCCCCTTTGGGCTATATTAGACCAGGGAATCTACTAAGCCAAAGTAAAGCAGGCATGGCAGAGGCTTGGTCCCAGTCCCCCATCCCTGAAACATGTTGCTGCTCTGCTCAGGAGAGAATGAATGGAAGGTCACTGCGGAACCTTTTGTGTGGAAGGTGAAGACAAGAGGCCTGTCAGGGTTGATGGCAAAATGCTTAATGCAACCTGAAATGTATCTCACCCCCTACTGCAGCAGCAGGGAGACTCAAACCCTGCTGTGGAGGCTGGGATGGAGGAGGGTTAGCACTGGCGAGGGGGCGGGGGTAAAGCTTTAGAAATGTTGACGGTATGCATTTCTCATCCTACACGTTCGTTTTTCTTTAGCACAGTGTCTTGAAGGCAGCCTATTTCTGAGCGAGCATTTGCTCACCTGTAGGCCAGGGACCAGTATTCACTGGGTTAGTGCCTGTAGCCCACTGCTGGCTCATTACGTTGCGGGCCTGGGGGAGGGGAGCCATTTTGCTGGCTGCGTGTGAGCAGGTTAAATCGTCATACCATTCCTACTGTAATTCCAAATATTTCCATGTAAATAACTTTTTCAATGGAGAGGACAGCTGCAGGCGACAGGAAGATCTAGCAAGTTTTGGGAGGCAAGGAGGAAGAGAAAGAAGGGGCTTTATCCCTCCAAAATTTAGTCAAGATCCAACCTTGCTTTGGCCATGGAAGCATCCTTCCTCTACAGCAGAGATATCCCACAACTCTGCCAAAGCTCTGCAAGCCCAACAGCCAGGACCATCTTCTATTCCCCCCCTGGACTCCAGTGCTGCAAACTTCCTTCTTCCAGTGCCCTCACAATACAAGCTACAATTGCATGACACCAGAGCTCAGTTAATTCCTTTGTTATTTAATGCATATGTTTCTGTTCCTGCAGACACTGATCGTAGCCTTTCCTTCTATTAAGCTGCTGCCCTCCTGGACTTCACTTTAATTGCAGCTTTAGTCCATTATGTTTTGATCACCCAGCCAACTAATCACTGTCTACAGCTAGCCACAGAGCCGGGCCTATTTGTAGCAAAGGAGGGCATTACGGATGGATGCAGCAGGCGTGTTCTCGTCCTTATGGAAAGGATCAGGAGATTAAGAGGCACAGTCAACCCTGATTAATGCTGCAGACTCAGTGAGGGCTCCTTGCCGATCCTGTGGGAGGACTGTCTCTCTGTGGGGAGCTCCAAGGCAGTCAGCCTCCTGGCAAGGCGGATCCTTAGTTCCAACAGCTGCTGTTCAGCACAGGAAAGATAACTGAATACACACACCCTTCTTTTTTTAGGATACAAACCCTCCTGGAGTGATAACGACACTGCAGAAGACTTCAGTGGAACACAGCTCTTTGCGCACATTTCGCATGTCCTGTGATGTGCATGCACGCGCGCACACACACACAAGTTAGAGTGGCTGTTTATACTACACACTCACAATTCTAAGAGAAATTCCCTTCAAAGGCTCAAACTTTCAGACCAATAGGCTACTGTTCAACAAATTGTGCATTGGTAAACATATGTACTAGAGATGGTGGCAATCTGACACAGGCTTGGTATGGGTTGACTCCAGTTGCACAAGGCAAGTAGCTTCTGTCCTTCCTGGTGCTGGGACAAAGGGAACAGCTATAATTGGTGCAGCTGCACCCGAGTCCAAGAGCCTGAGGAATCTACCCATGTGGAATTAGTGCATGGGTGATCAGCATCCACCGAAGACTTGCTAAGTGTCTCAAAAGGGCCTATTCCAACGTAGCTGCACCTCTGGCTGTGACCATCTATGGAGGAGCACGGAGCTGTGAGATCCATACTGTGCAACAAGGAAAGATCACTTTTCTGCAGCTGGTTCTAGGGACCACTTACCATGGCCTCATGGATAACAATTGGGGAACCATGGATGTAAGGTCAATAAGTGTCTAATATTTCCATGGGAGGAAGAGAAGAAGAAGTAGATAGATACAGGGGAGTAAAAGCTTACAGAACCATGGATGGGAGGATACTTTCCCCCCCTCCCACCCCATAAGCCTGCTCCCCTCCCACTTCCACCCACTCCTGCATTTATTTGTTTTCTGTCCTGTACCTCTCACACTTTGCAGTGCTGAGCCTAAGCCCCCAGGCTGAAGGTCAGCACAGTTAGCTAGAGATGTCAAGTTTATAGAAATTGTTGAAGGCACATGGGAAAAAAAATGTTTTTTCTCCTGGAAAATTTGGAGCAAACCTGAAATTTGTAATATTTACTTGACAATCAAAACCAACTTGGTTATATCCTTTGGAATCAAAACAATAGCTAATTCTAGTATAGCAAGCAATACTATAATAGTAACTTAGTTGCACTAGTTCATAGAATGCATGGATGGAACAGTTTAGTTTCGGTTTTCCTCAAAGCTCCTAATTTTCTTTATCAGGCCTTGGGGGGGAAAATGAAAAAACTCCCCCCACCAAAGAAGAAGAAGTTTTGTTTTTTTCCCCTCAGACTCTCACATCACTACCATTGGCAGACCCCTCCCAGTTGTTGGGGAGGGGGCATGAGATCTCTCGTGCCCATCTACAGAAGCCCTAGCAAGCAGGAAAGGTTGCTTGCAGGATCATGAAAATTTCCATGCGATTAAACATTGCCCAATCAAACCCACAGCAAGATTATTTATTAGTGGGTCCTCTAGGAGTAGGATTCTACAAAGAGGAATCTACTGTTTCATCTCAGTAGACCTGAAGGAAAACAGTACTTGAAAGCAAGATTATAATGCTCCCCAGAACCAGTGTCATCATTATATTGTGGTAGTGTTTAGGAGGCTTCATGTCAATGTCACCTGGCATGAGGGTGATGACATGGAATGTGAAAGAATCCACCTGAGTGATGATATTTGTTCTTTCCAGTTAGGACAAGTAAAGGACCTGACCGCTTCCTGGATGGTCAACTGATTGGAAGGCTGATGACCGAAGAGGCAAGTGAAACAGACACTAAAAAAGGACCCTCAAAGCCAATTTATAGCAGCAAGGAAAGATCAACGCTGACTGAACAACAGGATAGCCACTGGCTGCTCTCTGAGCTTTGGGAGCTTACACTATGCTCTTGTTTTCTCCCTAGGTGTTTTCCACATACTTCAAGCAAGTGCCATAGAAAGGCTGCAGAACAATGGACTAGTTTCTCTCCCTGAAACACAATATAGTGGGACTTGTGGCATACAATTGGACCAGAGGGAAGTCAGAAATGAGATGCCTCAATGCACTTAAGGCATGTCAGACCTTATACCTCTTTCCTTCATGCAGTGGAGAAACTAAAAGGGAACTGAAGCCTTCGGGTGTAATATCATGCTCTTTGTGTCCCTGCTAGGCTCCCCCAGAAGCTCAAACCACTGCTGGGGCCAGCATCCTGAGCTCATTGCCGTGACTCAAGAGTTTGCTCCCTGTGAGCCATATCAGAACTATAATAACCAAGCCATCACCAGGATGTCATTCTCGCACACATGCTGTCAAAAGGGATCAGATACATTTGACATGCCGATTCTCATCCTTTCCACTTATATAACCATCAAAGGATTCTGTTGCTCACTTACCCATTACTCCCGATGTACATCCAAGAAAGACTAGCAAAGGCAAACACTGTCGCTGCCAGGCAGCAAGTGGAACATTTTGCTCACACGCTGTACTGTATGAATATGCAGGACACTACAGAGCCCAGGTTGTGTCAACGACTGCAATTCAGCGCGACTTGCTGCACTCCACCAGCTTACTGCTGCTCCAGTGGTGCATTACCTACCCGGGTTTAAAGTTAACATTTACGAGGGGAGACAAATCTATCTCCCTGCTTGAAGTTCAGTTTACACAGTCAGCCTCCTGAAACAGTGACAACTGCCCCCGGGGATGACTGATAGCTCTGCAACATTCAATAATTAAGGAACAGAAAATCAGTCTGGAGGCCAAGCCACAGGGTCAAGAGAGTCCTGGGCATCAAGGTGAGAAATTCTAGGGGTGGGTGAAAGTCTGTGCAGAACCCCAACTAGGATTAACATCACACCAGTGACAAGTGGATTCCAGTTTCACAGACTGAAGCTATGTTCACACAAAGGTGGTATTAGTTATGTATCACTATAACGCCACCACATTATGGAGCCACGCTAGTGGCTCCATTAGTTAAGGCAGAGCTAACGTTCTTCATCAAATCAAATATGTTTATTGTGGCGTAACCATTGGTCTTTGTTTACATTTTAAACTGTTTGGATTTACTCAGGCAAAGTAAAACAAATAATAAAGCATTTCTAGTTAAACAAAACATCTTATAATACCAATACACAATATTCAGTCCATAGAATATACCAACTGCGGGTCAAATTCATATCAACCCATCTCATTTTTATCATTTAATTACAAAGCAACCGATTTGGTAGGGGAACCCTTTGGGGCCGTCATAAGGTCCTACACGCCAAGCCTAAAAGGAATTTAAACATCCAATTTTTGGCGATTTATACCATGGGACTGAAGGAAGTTTCCTCTTACAATAAAAGCTTGCAAGAGGAACTTAGCTACCTTAGCAGAGACCTCAGAAGATGAGTCTTCTAATAAGAACTTCTTGAGTTCAAACGTAGTTCTACTGGGCTGCTTTTCCAAAAGCTGCGCAAGCCAAAACTCCCTTAAGGTGTCATACATATGGCAATGTATTAAAGTATGACCCACAGTTTCAATTTCCAGATTATTAAATGGACATAATTGCATAGCAAAAGGCACAGCAGACAAACGACCCTCTAGGAGCCTTGACGGGAGAGTATTAATCCTGGCAGAGAAAAGAGGTGCCTTTCCCTATAGGAAGTAAATGAGTAAAGATAAGGCGCCATGGTCCCTTTGGGAGGCACTATACACTGAAAGTTATTCAGGGACCGAAACTCAGCCACCAGAGCTAGATCTTTCTGCCTAATCCAGATCTTCCAGGTGAGAGAAGATTTCAAACTTAGCAGCCTCGAAAGATTTGTTTGAAAAATAGGCAGGAGAAAATCCTATCTGGCATAAGATAGCGGTCACCTTTTTTTCTCCACAGACTCACATGATTGTCTTGCCTAAACAAATCCAGCAAGCCACCCGCCAAAGGTTTCTCAGTTCTTAACCACAGACTCAAAGTCTGTTTCCATATTAGACATCTAATGGACAATTGACCTAGTTCAAGCCTAAGAGCAGCTGAAGGAATACAGTTTATGGCTTTCAATAATGCTCGAACAAATTTAGACTGAACAAGTCCAAGATTGTCCTCCAAGGAGAGTGCCCAAATAGCTGCCCCATACAATAACTGGGCAAGCATCATAGCACCAAAAACTCTTAGAGCGGGGGGAATCAGCCCCCTCTTACAAGAGTAAAAAAAAACTAATAGCAGCTGCCGAGGGGAACGTTCTTCATTGAGAGTTCCATTGACTTCAATGGAGCTCCCCGGGGCAATATGCTCTGGCTTGCAACCAGATATTGACAGGGTTTTCTCTTTGATCCTGTCAGTAAGTGAGAATCTGGTCACATAGGACAGTCGGAATGTTCCAGAGTACATGCTTCGGTTTCCATTATGTCAGAGAGGTGTTCTGGCAGGAAGCGGCCAGGGATAGCTTGGGGGGGGGGAGGAAGGGGTGACACGAGAACTGGTGAGAAAGTGGGGGACAAGTCTCTCGCTGCTGAGGGCAGGACTTTCCCCACAGGAGAGAACCGCTCTGCTTCTCAAGGCAGGATAACTTGGGGGGAGGGGTGACACGAGAACTGGTGAGAAGGGGGGTCTGTATGCTTTTCACGGACTTATGCGAGAGAGGTGCTCTGGTGGGAAGCAGTCAGGGATCTGCTGGAGCAGTGGGAGGCTTTGACAGCTCACTGGAGCTGAGCCCATGTCAGGTCCCTGGCTGCTTCCCGGCACAGCAGAGGTCTCCTGTGGGAAGGGGGGGTGGGGTCTGGAGCTGAGCTGAGGCTCTAGACCCTCCTTCCCACAGGAGAGAACCGCTCTGCCGAGAAGCAGCCAGGGACCTGCCATAGGCTCAGTTTGTCAGGTTTCAAAGCCTCCAGCGGATCCCTGGCCGCTTCCCGCCAGAGCACTTCTCTGTTGTGCAATGGGGAGTCTCAAGCCGGATCCCTGACACTTGGCAACCTTCCTGCCATTCTGAATGGCATAGTCCCTGAGGGTGAGGGGATCTATCCCAGGATCCTGTATTACAGGAAGGTGGGGGGTACAGAAAGGAGACAATCCTGGGTGCACCCCACAGAGAGCGGGCTTCATGAAGGCGACTGGTTCCTGAAAGTAGCAGGGGGGGGGGGGGGGGGGGGAAGGCATTTACAGGTGTGTGGGTTGGGTGGAAGCAGCATCTTTCAGGGACAGGGTCCATCAGCCTCCAGCCCCTCCCCCAAAAATGTTCATAGCTCCATGGTCCTGGGAACCCACCCATTAGGATGTGATGGATAAAAGGACTCGACATTGGCACCCCAGGTTCCAAACCCCCTTCAGTTTGCCCCAGCAGAGCCTCACCCTGGCAGTGTTGGGGGGTGGGCAGAGCCAGGCCCAGGAGACATGCCCGCGACTGGGGATGGCAAGCGTGGGGGAACCGGGGTTAGTAGCAAAATTCTGATTATGCCCATGAGCCATGTCATGGGGGAAACTCAAGAGCAGCCCCCCAAGCTGGGAGAGAACAGACTTCCCTCCCCACACATTCACCACTGAAATGGGGCAGGGAGCAGAGGGGGGCTTTCCTGTGGGAAGGCAGGACTGGAACTTTCAAAGCATCCCGCTGCTCCGGCAGATCCCTGGTCACTTCCCACCAGAGCGCAGATGGACCCCACTGTGCCTCCCTCCCACCGATTCCCCATGCCCGCCTACTTCTCTGTACCCCACTATGCCTTCCTCCCACCCTGATACCTAGTATCCACCTGCCCCTCTATATCCCACTGTGTCTCCCTCCCACCCTGATCCCCAGTATCCACCTGCCGCAGCATTCATTCTCTCCTTAATCAACTTCTGTACATACGTTCTACCTAACCTCATATAACTAAAATAAATGTTACTACAATCTCTGAGTAACTTCCATCAAATCACTAATTACATTTTTGATCTATTTTTTTTAAAACCCAAAGAAATTAGAGAAACAAAAAACCTATGGTTTTACAAACGTAGTTAAGGCAGATTCATACCAAGCAAACTTTAACAAGCCTAGAAATTGTGTGTTAAGGCTCCTGCCTTAACTTCCACACCATGTAAGCAATAAAGATGTTGTATGGCCTTGCATACTGTGCTCGCTTACAACTTAGGCTCCATGCACACACACTTTGCCTTGGTCTTTCAGCTCCAATCCTCTTCCTTTGCAGGCTGGGGGCAACACTAAAGCTAGGATGGCATGCTCCTCCCTATCCAGTATTACATGGTTACTCTTCTTCCAATGTGGCAAGAATTTCTCTTTCATTTACATTCCAGATGTCCATTCTGTGGCACTTGGTCAAATACATCTTCCCACTGCACAGGTGACTAACAGCATGTAAATATGCCACCATCAAACTACATTGACCAGTTATGTTCTTACATTTAAATTCCTTTTATTTGGGATCTCCACCTACTCTAACCCATTACTTATTTGCCCCCCAAATCATTGTGACCCACTAACCAGCACTTCACTCTTAGAAGATAGAAAAGTTCTGACTTCAGCTTCCACCCCACACAACCCAGGAGGTCTGGACTACCCAATAAACGTCACTCACCTCCCAAAGAATTACAAGACTCCTGACCAATATAATGACCATAATCTCTAATAGAGAATGCGACTGTGTGAGATGACAACCCCCCTACAAAAAGAAAACACCACCCAGGAGGGGATGAAAATACAAGGCAAGACTAGAACAACAAGGACATAGCTATGGTGCTTAATAGCACCATAGTACTGTTCCCGTCTCCTATCACTCCTCCCAATCATTTACATCACCGAAAATCTCCACATTCTACCAATTTCTTATGACATTCCTATTATTCCACCAAGTTCCTTCCTGCTGTGCTTCATCCTTATATCCTCCCTCCTGTCATTCCACCGTCTCTCCCTGTTGCCTTTGTTATTCCATATCATCTCCCCCCACTCTCAAAGATGCATCTCCACTGTATTATTTCAGGAACAGTTAATGAGATACAATTTAATTCCAAATTAGCATTAATGCTTCCTCCATTCCTTCCATTGGCCTTTCCATGCATTTAATGTCAACGTGTACCCTGCTCAGCTTTAGTGTTGCCCCCAACCTGCAAAGGAAGAGGATTGGAGCTGAAAGACCAAGGGAAAGTGTGGGTGCATGGAGCCTAAGTTATAAGCGAGCACAGTATGCGAAGCCATACAACATCTTTACTGCTTACATGGTGTGGAAGTTAAGGCGGGAGCCTTAACACACAATTTCTAGGTTTGTTAAAGTTTGCTTGGTATGAATCTGCCTTAACTACGTTCGTAAAACCGTAGGTTTTTTGTTTCTCTAATTTATTTTTAGACTGTCCCACTACCAAATGGTGCTCGGAGTGCTTTACAACATAAAAATACAATACGTAAATTGCACTTAAAATATAAGTATGTAAAAACAATTAAAGAGTGAGGAAGCCAGGGGAGGACAACACACATTAAGAAGAAAACAGCAGTGGGTCCTAAAAACACCTGGAGAATAAATGAGTGTCTAGGTGCTTTCTAAAAGGTAAGGGAGGCGGAACTAAGATGGACATCGAGAGGGAGCGAGTTGCATACTGAGGGGCCTACCACAGTAAAGGCCTGATCGCCAACTTAAGACATGATGCCGGGATCCCCAAACAGTTGGTGGTTTCCGAGCACAGATAATCATCAGTGTGAGGCTCCAGGAGCAGGTCTCAAACATAGCCAGGGACTATACTGTTCAGGGCCCTGAAAAACAGCAGTGCAATCTTAATCTCAATCCACTGCTCTACAGGCAGCCAATGTAAAGAGTGCAGGGCAGGCATAATATGATCACAGCTACCCAAATCAGTAAGTAGTCATGTTGCTTCATTCTGAACAAGCTGAAAATGATGGATAAGCATTGCCGTCAGTCCACAGAAGAGGGCGTTACGGAAATCAAGTCTCATGGTCCCTATGGCATGGGTCACTGTGGCAAGGTCAGCCTGGGATAAATAAGTTTAGTTTATTACATTTTTATTGCTGTTGGGGAGGCAAAATCATCCTCATATCGCCTGCCCCTCCCCAACAGCATCACCTCAGCCTTCCCTGGATTGAGCACAAGGTCATTCTAATGCAGTCACCTATAACATTCAGGCATTCCTCTAAAGCAGAGGCCAAGATGACTGGGCTCACTGGGCAAGGAATATACATTTGTGTACTGTCAGTGTACTGATGACCCTCAACTCTGTTTGGTCATAACATCCTCAGAGTGTTGCAGGTAATACACTGAACAACCTTGGGGCATGCCACAATTCAAGTCTCTCAGTAATGATGCACATCCACTCCCGTCCATCATCACCGACTGAAGCTGCTATTCTAGGTATATATACACCAATCAGACTGGCTCTGAACGATCATTAATTGTTTGTACCTGCCTCTACCCCTTGGGGCTTACATTTTAGGATGAACAAGAAAAGGGGAGAGGGAAAACATAGGGAAGATCAGGAATACATTCATGAAGTTGAGAAGATGCAAGTGCACGCACTTTTATTTAGTTGGAGAAGTGGGATCCTGAAAGACAAGAGGGTAGAAGTAGAAGCATAAATGAGAAATCGATGATGATGATGAGTTGGCAGAAGTGGGTTTTGACAAATATTTTTTTATTCATTCGAATTTTTATCCTGCTCATTCCCTTAAGGCTCAGAGCAAGTTACAACGTACAAAAATAGACAAAATAAACTCAAATATTAAAATGCCCCAATAAAATAATGTAAGAACAGAAAAAACCCTAAGCCACAACACCCCAATCCTACCCCTGGCTACCATACAAGTTTGTCTTACATTGCCTCTGGAAAATGAGCAGGCTCAGGCTTAGACGAACCTCCAAAGGGAGGAGAGTTCCATAGTTGTGGGAACACCTCTGCGTGCCCTTCGTTATAAAAACTTGGTGGACAGAAGGTACCTGCAAAAGGGTGCTCCTGATTGACCTCAGTGGCCATGATGGGAGATGGAGGGAAAGGCAGTCTTTCAGATATTTGGGGGCCAAGCCAAAATGAGCATTATTGGCAGTCAGTGCAGACTGCGGATCACTGGTGTAATACGCTCCTGGCAATCCACCGACACCAGAAGGGGGGCTGCCGCATTCTACACCAGCTGCAGCTTCCACACAGTCAAAGACAACCCCAGGTAGAGCACATCGCAGTACCCTAGCCTTGAAGTTACAAAGGCATGGACAACAGTGATCAGATCCAAATCTGATTAAAAAAAAAGGTTGCAGCTTTCTTACCAGATGGACTTGGTGAAAAGCATGCTGGCCATGGCTGCAACCTGGCAATCCAGGTGCAGCAGCGGATTCAAGAGTACTCCAAGGCTGCAAACCTGAGCAACGAAAGAAGGTCATATCCTCATCAATGACAGGTGTCCCAACATCTCCCAGGTCCCAAGATTGACCAGCCATCACCACCTCAGTCTTATCTGGATTCTGATTCAGTTGGCTTGTCCGTATCTAGTCCTCAATGGCAGCCAGCCACTGGATAAGCAGTGCACCAAGACTGCAGGGTGTGGACCTGCCCTTTGGAAGGGCAGAGTGCCAGGGTGCCTTAAGACGGTGATTGCCCGGCCTCCGCTTTAAAAACCTTCATTGGACGCTGATTCCCCTGCCAGCTATTGGCCTGTCTCTAACCTTTCCTTTTTAGGGAAGGTTATTGAACAGCGTCAGCTCGTCTGCTTCAGGCGCATCTGGACGCTATCGATTCCTGGACCCTCAGTGTCTAGTTTTCATCCGAGCATGGCACAGAAGCTGCGATTGTGGCCTTGGTTGATTACCTTCGCTTGGAGTTAGACCGGGGGAATTCTACCTGGTTGATTTTATTAGCTCTTCCAGCAGCTTTTGATACTATTGATCATGAGGTGTTGACTCGGCTGTAGAACCTGACTGGAGTGGGCGGGACTGCTTTTGAGTGGTTCCACGCTTTCATAGCCAGGATGTCTAAGTGGGTGGTGGGCGATTGCTCATTATCTCCTTGGGATCTCCCTTGTGGGGTTCCGCAGAGTTCCAACCTGTCCCCACTCTTGTTCAACGTGTATATGCACAGCCACTGGGTGAGGTGCCATCAGTATGACACCCAGCTCTACCTCTCTTTTTCATCTGGCCCACATCATGCAGTCTTGGTGCTATTCAGTTGCGTGGCTGCTGTGGGAGAATGGAGGAGGGTGAGTCAATCAATGCTGAATCCTGACAAGACTGAGGTGACGGTTAGCTGGTCTTATGCCCTGGAGGGGATTGGGACTCCTCTTACTAATGGAGTCCGGTCCCATCTAGTTGATAAGTTTCGCTGCCTCGGGGTGCTTCTGGACCCCTTGCTGCACCTGGATTGCCAGGTCACAGAGCACTTTTCACCAACTCCATCTGGTGAGGAGGCTGCAGCCTTTTCTTTCAGACTCTAATCTGGTCACTGTCATCCATGCTTTCATCACCTTGAGGCTAGACTACTGCAACGTGCTCTATGTGGGGGTGCCCTTAGTGATGGTTCGGAGGCTGCAGCTGGTGCAGAATGCGGCAGCTTGCCTCCTTAAGGGGATGGTTGCTGCGAGCACATACCACCATAAAAACTGGAAAGCGGTGTGGTGCAAAGGGAAGGTGCACTACACCTTTCCAGTTTTTTCCCTTCTCCAGTATCTCGTCTTCCCCCCTCTCCTTGTTGCCATTGTCCATTACATCCCCCAGTGTGCTTTACTTATCTTCAGCTCTACTCAGACTTTATTTCTAGTGCTTATTCACTCACTACCTTCCTGTATCTTCTAGCATACATCACCCTCCCTTTGCACTCTTCCCCTCTTCTCACCTTCTGTTACTAGGATTCGTTTATCACCCACTTGGTTTTATCTCTCCCTCGTGTCTCCCTGATATATTACACCCCTTTACCTTCTCTCCCCTCCCACCACCTCTTCTGTTATATCATGTAACAGCCAGCCACTATACTTTGCTCATATCTTCAGTTCAGACTTCTCCTTGCCCGAGGAAGAACCCTGTGAGGTCTGGAAGCGTACATATTTCCACCAACAGTAGTTGGTCCAATAAAGAGAAGACAGCAAGCAACCTAGGAGCGGAGCGGCCCAGGAGGTAGCGAACAGGCATAGCAAAAAGGGGAGTTTGCCAGGGAGTTCGCCATGGGAAGGAGCCGTGGGTGGGACACCCTGGTGAGGTGAGTGCACTTGTGCAGGACAGTTAACTCACGTCCCATCATACATAATCGCATAACTAGTGCTAAGCCTAATGATTCCCCTAAATAAGATGCAGACAGCAGCCCAGCAGTGGGATGGGGGTTATCCAGTCTTTTGCACTGAGTGTCACATGTATGACTATCTTCCTGTTGGAGAGAGTTTGTACGTATGCACCTGGTGCAAAGAGCTCCTAGCTCTCAGAGAATGTGTACAGTCTCTGGAGGCTAGAGTGGCAGAGCTGGAGGAGCTCAGGCAGACACCGAGAGGTTTATTGAGGAGTCCTTCAGGGACATAGAATGGTCCCTCCTCCACTCTGGCAGCCCCTGTGTTGCTTTGGAGGGGCAAGGTCTCCAGGAAGGAGAGCATCAGACTGGAATGGTGGGAAGTGATCCTGTAGCTGGGACCTACATTCCAGGTGATGCGTTATCCTCTCGCACTGAAGATATTTCTCCAGAGGTGTGTGCCCAGAAGGGTGGGAATAGGATAGCTGTGGTAGCTGGGGATTCGATTATTAGGAATCTAGACAGTTGGGTTGCTGGTGGTCGTGAGGATCACATGGTAACTTGCCTGCCTGGTGTGAAGGTTGTGGCCCTCACGCAACAGACAGAATCCTAGTCCATGTGGGCACCAATTACATAGGTAGATGTAAGAGGGAGGTTCTGGAGGCCATATTTAGGCTGTTAGGGAGTAGACTGAAGTCCAGAACCTCCAGGGTAGCATTCTCGGAATTGCTCCACGTTCCATGCACAGGATCCCAGAGACAGGCTGAGCCCCAGAGTCTCAATGCATGGATGAGACATTGGTACAAGGAGGAAGGCTTTAGTTTTATTAGGAACTGGGGAGCCTTCTGTGGATGGGGGAGCCTATACAAACGGGATGGGCTCCACCTTAACCAGAATGGAACCCGGCTGCTGGCGCTAAAAATTAAAAATGGGATAGAGCAGTCTTTAAATTAGAACCTGGGGAAAGCCGACAGGCACTGTAGAGTGCGAGGTTCGGGCTGTGGCATCTCCAAAGGATGTTACTTTAGAGGAAATAGAGTATCTTAAGACTGAGGATAAGATAAATGGCAAGGGATTTCAGTTGGAATGCGGGGGAGGACAGATAATAATTCCAGGGCACCTGTTTCAGTTACCTATAATGTGCCCATTAAGAAGAATAAAAAGAATACATTTAAGTGTCTATATGCAGGGACCCGAGTTCACTGCACCAAAAAATCTTAAATTCTGCAACCAGTGAAGCTAAATTCTGCAAATTCACCACGAGCATTAATATTTGCATAATTAATTTTATTTGCGTAACTATGCATGCTGGGAAGCAAATTTGCAACAGGTTTGACATAGAACCACAACTTTGCTGATCAAACAACTCAAAACCTCGGGAATTTCAGCACCCCAGAATTCCCACCTCATATTAAAACTCCAGACCTCCCTCACCCAAACACAGGGCCTTCAGACCCCACCCACAATTCATCTCCCAGGGGCCTATTTACCCTCAGGTCATGGTCACGGTCACACCTGCCGGACAGACGGCAGCTGCAGTAGCAGTTTTAGTTTGGGGTCAGGTGAAAAGTTTATGCCTGAGTCAGGATTTAAAGATCCTGCAGACAGCCCCCACTGGAGCGTCACTGCAATTTCAGCATGGCACTGCGAGGATTGGCTGATTCTGCAAAAATCACTGCAAATTGCAGCAACGCAGTCAACTCGGGTCCCTGTCTATATGCTAATGCTAGAAGTCTAAAAAGTAAGATGGGAGAATTAGAGTTTATAGCGCTAAATGAAGATCTAGACATTATAGGCATCACAGAGACCTGGTGGGATGAGGATACCCAATGGGACACTACCACCAGAGTACAAGATATATCAAAAGGACATAGGAGATCGTGTAGGTGGGGGGGTGGCTCTGTATGTTAGGGACAGCATTGAGGCAAGTAGAATAACAATTTTACAGGATTCAAACTGTTCCCTTGAATCCCTACGGATTGAAATTCCAGGTATCAAGCAGAAGAGTATAGCAGTGGGGCTATACTATCGCCCCCCCTGACCAGAATAGAGAGTGATTATGTAATGCTAACAGAGATTAAGCAGGCTACTAAAACTGGGAACGTAATAATAATGGGTGACTTCAACTACCCCAATATTGACTGGGTGAATGCCTCCTCGGGGCGGGATGTGGAGGCAAAATTTCTGGATGCCATAAATGACTGCTTTTTAGAGCAATTGGTTCCAGAACCAACAAGGGGAGGAGCTACTTTAGAATCTGTCCTAAGTGGCACACAGGAACTCGTGCAAGGAGTAACTGTGGCCGAGCCACTAGGCAATAGCGATCATAATATAATAAATTTGACATCGCTGCTGGAGGGAGAAAGTTAATTAAAAGTACAGTACTGGCTTTTAACTTTAAAAAGGGAGACTATGCCAAAATGAGGAAGCTAGTTAAAAATAAACTAAAAGACACAGTTGAAAGGACTACATGTTTGCAAGCGGCATGGAGGCTGTTGAAAAGCACCATCTTGGAAGCCCAGATTACATGCATCTCACAAGTTAAAAAAGGTAGCAGGAGGACTAAACGTCTACCACTGTGGCTAAATGGAGATGCAAAGGAAGCTATTAGAGCCAAAAAGGCATCCTTTAAGAAATGGAAAGCTATCCCCAATGAGGAAAATACAAAGGAGCATAAACACTGGCAATGTAACTGTAAGGTGCTAATAAGGCAGGCGAAGAAAGAATTTGAAAGGAGACTTGCTAAAGAGGCAAAAACAAATAATAAAACCTTTTTCAAGTATATCAGAGGCAAGAAGCCTGGTAGGGAGTCGGTTGGGCCATTAGATGACCAGGGAGTAAAAGGGGCACTCAGGGAGGACAAGGACATTGCAGAGAAGCTAAACGAGTTCTTTGCTTTGGTCTTCGCTGCGGAGGATGTTGGGGAGATAGATACCCATGCCGGAACCCTACTTTGTAGGTGATGAATTGGATGAACAGTCACAAATCAGCATGACCCTGGAGGAGGTTCTAGAGCAAATTGACAAGCTTAATACGAACAAATCACCAGGGCCAGATGGTATTCACCCCAGAGTTCTGAAGGAACTCAAATGTGAAATTGCAAACCTACTAGTAGTAATTTGTAACCTAATGTTGGCATCTGGCACTGTACCTGAGGACTGGAGGGTGGCAAATGTAACCCCAATATTTAAAAAGGGATCCAGAGGTGATCCTGGAAACTACAGACCGGTAAGCTTGACGTCTGTGCCGGGCAAAATGGTGGAAACTATCATTAAGAACAGAATCACTGGGCATATTGATAAACATGGCTTAATGGCAAAGAGTCAGCATGGATTTAGCAAAGGGAAGTCATGCCTCACTAATCTCTTGGAATTCTTTGAGGGCGTAAACAAGCATGTGGACAGGGGAGACCCAGCAGATATAGTGTACCTGGATTTCCAGAAAGCTTTTGATAAGGTCCCACATAAACGACTCTTGAGAAAATTAAAAAGTCATGGGATAGGAGGTAGTGTTTTGCTATGGATTGGTAACTGGTTAAAGGATAGGAAGCAAAGAGTGGGACTAAATGGCCAGTTTTCACAATGGAGGGATGTAAAAAGTGGTGTGCCCCAAGGATCTGTACTGGGACCAGTTCTTTTCAATGTATTCATTAATGATCTGGAAAAGGGTGTTAAGAGTGAGGTGATCAAATTTGCAGATGACACCAAGTTATTCAGAGTAGTCAGAACACGAGCAGACTGTGAGGAGCTGCAGCAAGATCTTACAAGACTGGGTGCCTGGGCATCTAAATGGCAGATGAGATTTAATGTGGACAAGTGCAAAGTGATGCACATTGGGAAAAATAATCCAAATTATGAGTACACAATGCTGGGTACTAAGCTAGGAGTTACCACTCAGGAAAAGGATCTGGGAGTGATTGTGGATAATACACTGAAATCCTCCGCCCAGTGCACCGCAGCAGTCAAAAAAACAAATAGAACGTTAGGAATTATTCGCAAGGGAATAGAGAATAAAACTGAGGATGTCATAATGCCTCTATACAAATCAATGGTGCGACTGCACCTTGAATACTGTGCACAGTTCTGGCTCCCCATCTCAAAAAAGACAGCGGAACTAGAAAAGGTACAGAGAAGGGCAACAAAAATGATCCAGGGTATGGAACAGCACCCGCATGAGGAGAGGCTTGATAGGTTGGGGCTCTTCAGCTTGGAAAAGAGATGGCTGAGAGGAGATATGATAGAGGTTTATAAAATCATGAGTGGTGTGGAACTTGTAAACAGGGAACGGTTATTTACCCTCTCAACTAGTACTAAAACTAGGGGACACTCCAAGAAACTAACAGGTGCAGAGTAAAAACAGACAAAAGAAAGTATTTTTTCACTCAGCGTACAATTAGGCTGCGGAATTTACAGCCAGAGGAGGTGGTCAAGGTCAGCATAGCTGAGTTTAAAAGAGGTTTGGACAAGTTTCTGGATGATAGGATTGGGGAACAAAACCCTTTACTGTCGGGAGCTTGGGGATGACCCACAGAGAATGGATAGCATGGTGACCTCTGGCCCCCGTGATTGGCCACTGTCTGAGACAGGATGCTGGGCTCGATGGACCGTTGGTCTGATCCAGTATGGCACTTATGTTATGTTAAAATATATCAAACTACTTTGTCTCCATCTCTGCCACTTGGGATGAACACAGCAACCATCCTTTAGAGGCAGACCATTAGCCCCAAGAGAGGGATCCAGGTTAAGCAACAGAGCTTAATCAAAGCACTGCCACGTCCTTTCATTCTCTGCTCCAAATATATTTCATGCAAACTCCACTGCAAAGATGGCATCTTGCATAATTAAATGGAAGTGCTTATGTAGATAACGGCAGCCAGAGCAAGAGGCTAAGACCTTCCTTCATTCCTAGTAGGTTATGACCTAAGGTTAGGGCAAGGCTAGAAGGATAGAGTGGGATTGCTTGAGAAAACAAAGGATTCCACTGTAGACCCATATGGTAAGATCAGTGGTATGCTGCAGAGCCAGCATGTGGCACAATCCCTGTCAGAAGCATGCTTTAAAACCTGGTGCTTCTGGTTGGGCTATTAGAAAGCTTAAGGTTCTGTCCACTTTAATTAAAATCTTTCTCCTAGTTCAAAGCAGCTTATGAGACAGCAACAGTGAGGAAGAATTTCTTCATGAGGCTTCTTATGTCTCCAAGGAAAATGTATCTGCTTTTCCTTTAAAAGAAATACTACAGGGTTTCACCATGCTTGCTATTTTACACTCCCCAAAATGAATTGTACATAGACTATTTGTTGCCTGCAGCAGAACAGCTCAATGCTTAGCTGCAACTAGCCATTTGTAGCCACTCCAGGCAGTCAGCAAGACCCTGGTCCTGAAAAAACTTCCCTGTATCCTACTCTAGGCACATACAAGACAAGAGGAAAGGGGTAGCAGGGATGCTTGGCTGTGACTGTCCATTCCAATCACGTTCAAGGCAATTTCCCTGGTGCCCTCAATTAGAAGGTCACCAGTAAAGCTGAAAATGGATTACAGTGCGTAGTCAGCAGCAACACAGATTTTCATTTCATTCCATGACAGAACTCCTTCATGTTGTCTCCCCCCTCCTGGGTTTAAAAGCCACCTTTGCAGATGGTTCTACTTTGTTGTAGAAGTAGCTAAATACATTTTCCCCCAGCAACTCACACCTTAAGGACAACACCAACACACAAATGGTTCTATCTACACTACAAAATGCCAAGACAGTTTTAGCTTGTAGGCGAGCTGACCCAACCACCATAGTTCAGATATGGTCCCAAGCTATATCACACACCCTTATTCCAAATTCTGTACTTCATAAAAGAAGCATCTAAGACGGTGAGAATATAGGCCACTAAGCTCCTAGGGTATTTTGAAACAGACCTTGCTACAGGACAAGAATAGCCAGATCTTTAACCACGTTCCTCTACAGCTGCAAAACCTCTGTAACAAGCGCTGTAGAAAACTATTTCTAGGCCACCTATCCAACTCCATTAAACCAGAGGGCATTCCCTGGGGGCTAATTAAGTAACCTTGACAGCTCAGTTATGCTAACTGAGCCTGTATGCCAGGGCTTGAAGTAGAGCTGAGAATTTGGGCATGGACTTGGGCCTAATTTGACAAGACAAAAAAAAGTTTAATTTCTGCCTACAATGCAAGCTTGTAACACTAACACAGTGCAGCTCCCTAGTTGCACCATTTCCCCTAGCCAACATGTTGGAAAACAAGTTAATGCTAGAAGGCCGTTGAGAGTTTTTTTTTTTTTTTTAAATTTATTAGGCATCAGCTTTCGCTATAGCCTCCAAATATAATAATAACCGTTATAAGCCGTTGTGAGTTTAAAAGCTAGCAGATTTGGCTGCACTTAGTCATACAGTCCTATTCTCCTGAGCCAGTACAGCATTAAATGTGGGCACATACAGGATGTGGGCACATTCATACACCACTCTGAGTAAGGGAAGCCAACACTGGCTACATTCTTTGTTGTCTTCCTCAGGTGGGGTGGTGGGTGCTGTGTGAAATGTGTTTGCACAACCAGAAAACCTGTTTAAAGCAACCCCAACAAGCTCTACATGTAAAGCAGAGACCTATGTTTACTGTGTTTTCCCCATTGCTGTCCTTGCCTTAAGAGTGTCACCAGTCACAGCTTAACTTTGTCCTTTGTCAGTTGTGTTTATAACTGAAACTTCAAATTATTTCTCAGCACAGTACAATCCAGGCCTTGCTCCACTAGGTCTGATGCTCAGGTGCAGTGAGACGATGAGCAAGGAGCATGAAGTGATGCCAGCTATGCCTTGGGGTAAACGCCCCCAGTTGCTCCTATCAAGGTACAGAGCAGATTGCACTCCACACCCCAGTGGAACTGCATGTCTTCCTGCATCAAAAGAAGAGCAGCAATAATTGATTGAGGGGGGAAATGGCAAAAGGAACAGATCTATTGGCCCAAAAATGCCCTTTTCAAGTGGTCAATGCAAGCTGGAGTAACGGTGGCCCCAGATTTCTAAACCCAGAATTATAATTTACTCTGACCTCCTGCATTCTACAGGCCAGATAATTCCATGCAGTTATTCTTGAAACAAGCCTATAACTTCCGGTTGCAGGAAAGCAGCTCATTCTATAGGTTTCACAGGGCTTTGACAATCACAGGGTGCACTCCGACATCATGAAATTCCTCCAAGGTCCGATAATACTTTAGAGTTACTGCACTCGTTTGGTTTTTTCCTGTCTGAATGCTTCTACATACGGTAACTAAGTTCAGGACCTCGTGTTCTCCCCTTTACTGCAGTGGGGAAAATGCAGTGAACATAGGCCCCTGGATCCATCGTACCAGCACCCTGGAAAATATCTGGAGTACCTCTACCCTGCATCACATCAGTATTATCACAAATGCATTCACGCGTCCAAAAAACCAACAAAACTCCACAACCTACCGTGTGCAATAACCAAGATGCTGCAGTAGGAGGTTCCTGTCACGCTGAATAAACTGCCATCCAGGAAACAGGCAAGTTTTAGGGAAATGCCCAGCTAGCAAGCAGCTTTGTGCATCTAGTTTTTCGTGGTCCTACATGAAGCAACTTGAGGACAAGCTAAAAGTCTGTCTTCCCCCCAATTCCTCCTCCACCTTTCAGAATCCACAAAACAGCCATTTCTAGTCACAGTGGGAAAAGAGCTAGCTTGGCTTTTTTCAAATGTCTTGAGACTTCTACCCAAAGCAAGTCATCAGAGAAGACAATGAAGGAGTTACTTTGGAGACATAGCAGGACATAAGGGAAGTCCACGCCAGACAATATCAACTGCAGAAAGTATGAGTAACACGGATTAATTCATCCAGGCCATTTCCTCCTCGATATTGGTCAGTACTCAGCACTTGTCATCTGTAGGCCTCAGTGTTTGAAAGAGGAAGAAAAAGAGGGTGGATAGAAACTGTGGCACGTAATGGCCAAGGTGGGAGATGTAGGGGATTTTTAAATTGATTTTAAATGACTTTACTGATTTTATGATTGTAAGCTGCCCTGAGCCTGTGCAACAAGGGCGGCATATAAATCTGACTAACCCTCAGGCAGATTTTGGGGTAAATTGGGCCCCAAAGGGGTACAAAAATTCATAAAACATTTTCAGCAAACCTGTCCTGTCCTGCTGAGGAATATTCATGTATTCCTCAACAGTAACGGGGTCAGTTGTCCTGTGTTGCTTCATCCCCTCCCCCACAAGTTATAATTTTTTTAAATTGAGAATTAAACTAAGACAGTATTGGGGTAATTTTGCACCCCAATTGTAATGAACGGGAAAATAAAAGCACCACATGCCTACGGTACTGGGGGCCATATTCACTGCAAACATTCAATTTCAACCCGAGTCAATTCAACACCCAGTACTGTAATTTTGGGAAGGCTGGAGTACTATTGACCCCAAATACCTTTTGTGTTAGTATTGATTCTGGACCACAAACAATAACTCTTGATAACATTTAAAGTTTTTATGTTCAACTGGAGTCATTTTCAAATCAATTTATTTCCCCCCCAATTGTTACTCAATTGGGGTCTATTTTACACCAGTACCAGATTAATACAGTGCATTTTTCAATTGTCTGAGGGCTAAATAAATAAATATGTACAGTCACACGGCTAGTCACAGGCCGATTTTGAGACTAGAATCCAACAGCTAAGTTTGAATGTCTACAGAACACATACAAATGCTAAACTTGAAATGTAATCTTCAGGATGCAGTTTAGATCAGAGTTGATGCTGCTGCTTTTCCCTTCCTTCATTTATCCATTCTTGCTCCCTCATAACACAATCTGCTGAATTATACAACCATGCTGGATGAAATGTGTCTAATTCAAGAACTTTTACCCCACATTAGTCATAGCTGTACTGTACTGGTGTAACGAGAAGAATTTCCACCACCATGACAGCCAGTGCAACTGGGACGGAACTTAGCAATAAACAGTACAATGCAATGTGAACAATGAAGTGAATGGAACTTCAAGAGATTCAAAGCAGCATATAAATCAGGTCTGAATGAGAACATGAAAATAATATTGCAGACTCTCAAGCATAGGAGCAATCACAGCTAAGATGTTTTCAGACTGAGAGGAAGGGCTTTTACAAACCAAACCAGTGGCAAATTGAGAGGGATATAAAAGGCACCTGAAAAATCAAGAGGGTTCTCTCTCTTTAAACCTCCACCAACAGTTTTGCCTATATTCTGAATCTGTACAGTTGCATGGAAAGCTTGGCGGAGGGCAGGGGACCTTGCCTTGTATACATCCTAGCACTGCAACTGAATCCTAGAACTGCAGAACTGGAGGAGACCTCATTGGTCATCTAAGACCAACTCCCTGCCCTGAAACAAGGATACCATACACTTAAAGCAGGGGTGGAGAACATTCCCCCCCTTCCAATCTGGGCTTCTTTGAAAATCTATCCCCTATCCATGTGTACATGCCCTCATCTCTGCTCCCTTGCTCCAAGCTGACTCTTTCAGTGCCTGAACGAAGAAACGATCTAGGGTCAAAGCAGCTTGTTCCAGCTTGAACAGTTATATAACCTGTAACTTAAAACCATTGTTTTCTTGTCCTGCCCCAGTGGCAATAGAGAATAAAGCTGCCATTTCTAATTGCATCCTTTTAAATGTTTGAAAATTATCAATGTACCCCTTCATTGGTGGTCTTTTCACTGGACTAAACATTGCCTAGAGCCACTAGCCTTTCCTCATAGGATGTGTATTTCAGGCCTTTGATCATCTTTTAATCTCTCCACTGAATACTTTCCAGTTTAACACCCTTCTTGAAACGTAGACCCCCAAACTCAATAGTACTCCAGGAGAAGCTAGTGTCAAGTACAGTGGTAGTACAACTTACCAAGTTTTGGATATATTTCTATGAATACAACCACAAATGGCAGTGGCCTTTTTTTGCAACAGCACCACACTGTTGACTCGTGTTCAGTTTGTGATCCAGTACAACCCCTCCACATCCTTCTCAGTAGTACTGTTGCCTAGCCAGCTCCTTTCCACCAGCTTCTACTCAGGACTATTGCCATACAATCCTCCCCAATCACTTCATACATATTCGTACATAAGGAGAACTCAAGTGACACCATTCATCCCTATAACAAGTTTATTTTTCCAGGTACTTCATACAAGAGTGTAAGTGGAGCAATCAATTCTTAGAGACAACAGCTTTCTGCTACAGCAGAATTTGGCTTTTCCCCAGCAGGTGCTGTCCACTTGGAGCTATCTGCTGATGCAGGAATCTGTTCTTAAAGTCTTAATAGAAAGAAGAAAGCAAAAGGGTTTTACAGGGTTAGGGCGTTTTCAGACAAGGCACTCTGCACCCACTATACATGTTACAAGGTACCCATAGGGCAACACTGCAGACCTGCAACATGTATGGTGGGTGGGTAGTGAGTGGAAAGTGTCTTGTCTGAAAGTGCCCTTCAATTGTCCCCCTCATACCCAACCCACATCTCAGGGGACCAGAAGACCCATGTGAATTCTACACTCTGACCTATCCAGCTAGTGCAACCCTAACCAAAGTCCAAGATGTCCACAGGCCTACCTTCCCCATAATGGGGGCTGGCTAATGTGGAACTGTGGGTTTGGGGCAGAATATGATAGCCTGGCCAATCAGAAGAAAAACACCAAGAAGGAGGCCTATAATGACAGGCACATGCAGTTTAGTCAGTCTGGGAAGGAGAAGGTTAGAAGATGTGAAGTCTAGCTTATACTACAGTTGAGCCTTGAAATCCTAGGAATTCCAACTGCCTGTGTGTTTAGAAACGCATAATATAAACCCAACCCATTGGTGCTGGAATTGCTGCCTCTGAAGCCAAGTTTGACAACCAGCCACACCCCTTTCTATAATGGGGTATGGAATCATGAATAGTCTGGAGAAAGTGAATAGGGAACTACTAATTACCCTTGATCATAATTAAAGAACTAGATGGCATGCAATTAAAATAACTTATTAGAAAACTCACTGTTCTGAACCCTGTAGTCAATGGAAGTTGAGGCAAAGGTGAGAAGGGTATGAAGATTTCAGGCAACCTGGACTTAGTTAGAATAGCCCCAAATTATGTTAGCTTGTGAACTCCTTAATATCCCATTAGCAGTATACGGACATCAGAGGTGGTTCTCTTTTGGAAAGCATGACCTAAGTGTTGCAAGTTTTGACTTTGGCAGGAACCGCTCAAGAGAAAGATAGCTGTTTTGCCTTGGGAAAGTTCTCAGTGCAATTAAAAACAAAACAAAACACCAAGCAACAAGAGAAGCTATTAAAAACTGTATTTCCCCCCTCCAACAGTTACATTTTCAGTCAAAAGATTAAACCACAGAAACACTTCACTTGTCTTTTTTCAAAAGATGTAACAGCTCAGAAATGCTATAGATATACATAGAGGATGCATGTTCGCTTGACAATGACAGGCCACTGCAACCTAGCCCAGTCAATCCAGCCAGAAATGCACATACCACCTTAGATTAACCCTTTAAGGGCTGCCCCCTTTTGCACCGAAGTTGAAATTAAATTGCCTCTTAGGCAATCAGTTCCAATTTCTAGAATCAATTGGGCTTATTGCTGGTTTCATTTCAAAACAAACAAACAAAAAAGAAATCTCATTGGTCCCAATAAACTGGAGTTAGAGATAAACTTTTGTATTGAAAGCTGCAACTGAGCCTGAAGTATCACTTTTCATTGGTAGAGTTGTTCCCATTACACAATGGGTATTTGTTCAAGGTATCTCCCCACCCTTCTCCCCCCTTCTCTCTCTCACAACCCATTGGTTCCTCTGTTTTGTTCACCTGGTGATTGTAATAGCATCTGACACATTATAACCTCATGTAAATGGAAGCAGTTATGCTGTCTCAGGCAGGATCCTGAGCTGTTAATTCTAAATAATAACCGTGTGCAAGGATCTAGGAACAGGTGAATGGGTTTCTATTTAAATATTGTTTGAATTACCTTAAAATCAGTGCAACACATTGCAGGGTCTACGAGTATTGTCAAAATACATGGCACATATGCTGGAGCTCAGGCAGCAGCACTAGGAACTTCAGGGTTGTTTTACTCAGTGTGCAGAGTCCTGAAGAACCCATGCAGGTCTTGCTTACAGCCCCTTCCCAGTATACCTGTGAACTTACATGTCACCTATACACCCACGACTAAGTAGCTTAGTGCAGAGCCACTGCTTTCACTGGACCAGCAACCACAGGGGAAAAAAGCAAGCCTAAAGTGAGATGAATGCCACCTCAACGAATTGCTGAAGGCATGCAATCAATATTACAGGGGATAAACACCTTGGCTTACGTAGTTCTCTGAAACCTAGTTTTTATGTTTATTGTTGTTTAATGGTCCCCCATTGAAGGAGCTATATAACTTGTGCAGCAATTAAAGGGTTATGGTGGAATTATATGTACTGTTTTCAACAACTGCTACCCTATACAGATTTGGCAGTTTGCATGTCACAGATCTCAGCTTCTTGCAATTCCTGAAAGTTAACTATAGCACTTTTTTCAGGTGCAAACAGAATGGCCATCTTAACACCAAGCTTTTCAGCAAGAGTTCATTGCCACAAGCCCCTAATGAGGAAAAAGCAGGGCTGCTGACCCCTACATTCCTGCTGGGACAGGTAGACTTGGTGAAGTAACTAGCCTTTCAGCGCAAGCTCCCCAAGGGAGCCAGAGGTCAGAGAGCACGAGTGTGAAAAAAACAACTGCATGGGACACTTTGCAGCCAAGAGGAAATTAACGACAGCTCTTAAGCCAAACAAAAAAACCCCCAAAACTTACAAGCTTGGGTAATAAATACTGGAAAGCACATTTGTCTTTCTCCCTCCCCCCACGTCAATAAATGTGAAGTAATAAGCAATGCACCAGGAAAAAAAAAATTGCTAAAACAAAGTGTTGAGGTTAGCAAAACACCTGCAAGACGAAGAAAAAAAGCATTTGCATTAGCAGGCAATCACAATTCATTTCCAGTTCTATGCAGCCAATCAAACTCTCTCCAAATACACAAAATGACCTAAACAAGACCAGAGCTTGAAAGGCTTCTTTAAAAGCAGGATGTCAAGAGACTTTAAAAATACGAAATAAAAATCAGAAATAAAATTGGTCAAGTTTTAAAAGTTGTCTTCCTTTAGCCAATATCAGAGTCCATCCCTTTGAGCCAATTGATTTGTCCTTGATTAACACAGCCCAGCTGAGTCACAACTGTGTATAAGAACAGATGGCTTGAGGTATGTTCAGAGGGTTGAGCAAGGGAAGCAGAATTAAAAGGAAATAAGGGCTACCATGGAAAATTAGGGGGGTGGGCAAAGGAACTCATTAATGCTCAGCCATCCTCTCTCTTCAGGAATCTCATTGCCCTCTCCAGCTCTGCGTTGTTCAGATGCTCTTCAGTTACTGCCTTCTGTCTTCCGTCTCTGATCTGGAAAATGCCATCACCACATCCTCAGCACCTGTAGTACACAAAAATGGGAGCTGAAATTACTGCATTCAGAGAATAAGTGGGTGGAATTCACACAGACTTATCAGCTGGACTCTTGCCATCCTTCCAACTCTTGTACTGCAAAAGGCTCTTCTAATTTCCTAACAAGAGAGAGAGACTATGCCCCACAAAAATCTTATAGGAACTGATGCCTATGTCACACCCTAGCCTTTAAAGGGCGTTTAGGTATACTTGCTGCCTACTCTTTAGGTTGAGCTGCAACGTCCACATAACAAGGCTCCAATGGTCTGACATTTCCTTTGTTAAACTGCAGCACAGGAGTTGTAACTTGGTCTTCGTTGTTTACTGCATTTCACTCACACCCATCATTCAAGGGAATAAAGTGCTACCTAAAATACTAATTCAGTCCCATGGCACATGCTACAGGAATACAAATATTTCCATTTTAAAGATGGGGGAAATAGTCTAAACAATGTGCTGAAGATCACTCATAAGAACATGGCAAAGTAAGGTGTATACCACCAATCAGTTTTCTCCCAGCACACCTTCACCCTTGCCACTCGATACCAATAATGGCCCGGAGCCTGCGTGCCCTTAATCTCTACTTTTCAAGATGCCTTGCTTTTCTCTAGCTGGTTTAAGATGTACTTTTCTGCTGGCTACAGGAAAAATTCAATTTCAATTTAGACTGGCTGTTACAAAGGAGCATTTGTGGTTAAAACCACTTCATTCCCTTTGAGTGGGAGGTCATTTACGCTGACAGATTGGGAGGAATATCATCTATTAGCATCCAGTGGTTAACAAAGTAAGTGAAAGATGTCAAGTCAAGATGTTCCCATACACAAAACAGATGGATTTTTACCTGGATGAGACAGGTCGTGTGTGGGGGGTTGGGTTAGGGAGAGTTTGGGTATGGGTTATTTTAATTGGGGGGGTTTAAGTTGTTTTAATTGTATTTCAGTTATGAGTTTTAAAATGTTGTTAGCCACCCCAACATGCTTGTAGCAAGAGGGGGCGGCATATAAATTGTAATAATTTATTTATTTCAAAAACTTTATTACCCCGTCCCTCCTGCCACAGGCAGCTCGGGGTGGCTTACAACAATAAAAATAATAAAAGCAATTAAAACACATGAAAAGGAGGAAACATAAGACAACCATCCCCTCCCCCACCCCCCGCCTGGCGGAACAGTCATGTCTTGCAACTTTTCCAAAAAAAGGGGAGGTCTGGGGCCAGCCAGGCCACCACCGGGAGTTCCATAGGTGCGGCGCGGCCACCGAGAATGCCCTCTCCTGCGTGGCCACCTGAGAAACTCGAGGGACCTCGAGCAGGGACCGATCCAGGACACGGGGAGTGAGGCAGTCTTTCAGATAGACAGGGCCCAGACCATTTAGGGCTTTATAGGTTGAAGCCAACACCATGAATCGGACCCGGAAAACCACCAGCAGTCAGTGCAGAAAGTGGAGCACTGGTGTAATATGCTCCCGGCAGCCCAGTCCCACTAGGAGATGGGCTGCTGCATTCTGCACCAGCTGCAGTTTTCAAGCCGTCACCATGGGTAGCCCCACATAGAGCGCGTTACAGTAGTCTAGTCGAGAGATGATAAAAGCATTATTTTATTATTAGCAAGTATTTATATAGCGACCGCAATGTATCTGGCGCTTTACAAAGTAATTTAATAGACACTGTCCCTGTCCTAGGGCTTACAATCTGAGAGACAGGGGGGAGACGAAGGAAGGGGAACAGAGGGAGAGACAAGGAGTAACATACGCGAAGGTGTGAGGTCCCAGGTGAACGCACTTAGCTTGGTTACATCTAGAATGATGGCTGGCTGGTCCGTGCAGTGAGGATATGAGTACACAGCCCTCAGGTAATAGATTGTATTGAATGGAGGGTATCAGCAGGAGTTAGGTGAGGGGAGCGAGGAGGGCAAAGCAGAAGAGGTGGGTCTTGAGGAGGGATCGGAAGGTATGAAGGGAGGGGACGAGGTGGATGTGGGCAGGGAGGAAGTTCCAGGCGTGGGGGGGCAGCTAGGGAGAAGGGACAAAGGCGGTTAGGGGAGCAGGGGAGGTGTTGGGAGGGTGAGAAGGGACAGAGGAGGAGCAAAGTTCACAGACTAGAGTTTGGAGGGAAATTAGTCCAGAGGTAGGGGGGAGCAAGTTTGTGAAGAGTTTTATGCGTGAAGACTAGGAGCTTGTGCAGGATTCGTTCAGGAAGGGGGAGCCAGTGAAGAGAGGACAGGAGAGGCTGCACATGGTCGAAGCGATGGGCAAGGTGGATGACCCTGGCAGCAGAGTTTTGGATGGAGATAAGGGGAGAAAGGGGAGAGCGGGGGAGGCCAGTGAGAAGGAGGTTACAGTAATCAAGGCAAGAGATGACCAGGGCATGAACAAGGGTTTTGGCTGAGGAGACAGAGAGAAAAGGGTGAATCTTAGCAATGTTATGGAGGGAGAAGCGATAGGATTTGGCAACAGAGTAGATGTAGGGTTTAAAAGAAAGGGGTGAGTCAAAGATGAAACCTAAGCTACGGGCTTGGGGGATGGGAAGGATGGTGACCCCGTCGATGAGGATCGACAGGGAAGAGCGAGAGG
>QEPC01009251.1:6047876-6120104 GCA_003113815.1 Sphenodon punctatus
TTACAATCTAAAAGACAAGGAGGGGGAGACAGGGAGAGGGGACAGTGGGAGAGAGAGGGGAGAAGCAAACAAACATTCAAGCGGATGCGAAGTCTCAGGTGCGTGTGCTTGGCTTGGTTACAATCAGGTTGATTGCAGCAGTCTGCAGAGGAGGGCAGACAGTAAGTATATGGGGAACGACTAGCAGGCATTGGGAAAGGCGGCAAGGAAAAAATGGGACTTGAGGGATTTGAAGGAGCGGAGGGAGGGGGCAAGGCGGGAGTTCCAGGCATGAGGGGCAGCAAGGGAGAAGGGTCGAAGGTGGTTAGGTGAGCAGGAGAAACGAGGGAGAGTGAGTGAGGGGACAGAGGAGAAGTGGAGAGCGCGTGCAGGAGTGCATAGGGAGATTAGGTTCGAGAGGCAAGGGGGACCTTGGTCGAGCGTTTTGAACGTGAATACCAGGAGTTTAAACAGGATACGTTGAGGAAGGGGGAGCCAGTGAAGAGAGGAGTTAAGAGTGGACTTTTTGAGGATAGAAGAGAGTGTGGTGTACTTGAAGGCAGCGGGGAAGGAGCCAGTAGAGAGGGAGAGGTTGATGATGTGCAGGAGGGAAAGAGCGACAGTGGAAGCAATGGAGGCGGGAGGGGATGGGGCAAGGGGGAAAGTGGAAGGGCTGGAGGAGGAGAGAAGGGAGGAGATTTCCTCAAGGGAGGTGGGAGGGAAGGAGGACAGGAGAGAAGAAGAGTGGGAAGCGATGTCGAAGCGGATTTTGTCTATCTTGGAGATAAAGAAGGAAGAAAGATCCTGAGCAGAAAGGGAGGGAGGGAGGAAGACAGGGGGGCTTGAGGAGGGAGTCAAAAGGTGGAGAACAGGCGGCGAGGGTCCCGAGAACAGGACTCAACGTGGGAGGCGTAGCAATACCGTCTAGCGAGGGAGATAGCAGAAGTAAGGGAGGAGAGACAGAATCTGAAGTGAAGCAAGTCAGCATGAGAGTGGGATTATTATTACTCAGGCTTTTTCCTGAGCCGTTAGTTGAGCACAGCCCAATTTGTCATATACTCTGTTAAAGCGGCAGTCCTCGTAAGGCCTTTTCCCATGCCTAAGCTACACACACAAATAGGCCCATTGATTTCAATTAAACATTCCTGTAAGCCTCTATATGGTTGAAGACTGAACTGAATCCTGCAAAAACATCTACTTGTGTGAACAGCATGCACAGTGAATAGACTCATGACGACTCTAGAGTGCTAACAGAACATGATGCACAATGTTTTAAATGCTTACTTGATTGAGTCCAGTGTTTAGAGCTTTGAACATGCCTGTAATATCAAAGGAAGCTTCCCTATCCATTCCAATCAGCATAGAATAAGGAGCATGAGTCCAAGAAATATGACAACTGCCTGTGCTTAACAGCAACGTCATGGTGCTGTTAAGCACAAGCATGGATGATTGTGGTCAGGTCAGAGTCAAACAAATGGCCAAAGCCGTCGCACCAGATGCAACTGGCGGAAAGCACTCCTCGCCATCGAGGAGCACTCCTAGACTCCATACCTGGGAGGTCAATGGAGGATAGACCACATCAATGATGGGGGCCACCAATTCCATTGCCTTACCCATTAACATCACCTCCGTCTTATCAGGATTTAGTCACAGTCAATTAGCCCTCATCCAATCCCTCACAGCCACCAGGCACCAAGTAAGCACTGAGACTGCCAGGCCTGAGTCTGTTGAAAAAGAGAGGTACAGTTGGGTGTCATCAGCATATTGATGACACCGTACACCGAACCCCCTAGTCACCTCGCTGAGCGGCTGCATATACACATTGAACAGGAGAGGGGATAGAACAGAACCCTGCGGAACTCCACACGAGAGATCTCGGTATGTTGAAAAACAGTTCGCGAGAACCACCTGCTGGGTTCTTCCGGTCAGGAATGAGCGGAACCATTCAAGAACAGTCCCGCAGGCATGTCACCAACATCTCATGATCAACGGTATCAAACACAGCCAACAGATGTAACAGGATCAGCAGGGTCGAACGACCCTGATCCATATATCGACTTCTCCATAGGACCCACTTGCAGTCCTATGTCGAGGCCGAGGACGGCAAAGAAGGAATTCTTTGCTGCCCCCATAGCGTCTGCGCAGTCGTGTCCAGCTGAGCTGTTCCGGGTGGTTCAGGGGCTGGTCAGTCTGGCCTCCCTCCGTCCCAGGCCCGCTGTGAGGAGTTTGTCACCTACTTTGCAGACAAGATCGCTCAGATCCAGAGTAACTTTGACACTAGATGGGAAGCAGTAAGCGAGGGGCATGAGGTTATGGAGGCCCCATCTGGTCGATCTTTCTGGGATGAGTTTCAGGAAGTGACGTCGGCCGATGCGGTGAATGTCCTGGGGTCTGTTAGAGCCACAAGTTGTGAACTAGATCCGTGCCTGTCCTGGTTGGTGAAAGCTTCCAGGGAGGCTTCGACCTTACCTCTCTGGACCCGATCTGACCACTCTCATCACCTCGAGGCTAGACTACTGCAACGTGCTCTACGTGGGGCTTCCCTTGTTTCTGGTTCGGAGGCTGCAGCTAGTGCAGAATGTGGCGGCCCGTCTCCTCACAGGGACGGGGCAACGTGAACACAACACCAGTGCTCCGCGCTCTGCACTGGCTGCCTATAGCGTACCAAGCCAGATTCAAGGTGTTAGCATTGATTTACAAAGCCCTGCATGGTCTGGGCACCTCATATCTCGGGGACCGCCTCGCCCGCCGTGCCTCAAAGTGATCCATTCGGTCCACCGGGGGCGCCTTTGGGGCCACAATGGAGAGGGCGTTCTCGGTGGCCGGGCCACGGTTATGGAATTCCCTCCCGGAGGAAGCTCACCTGGCCTCGGGCCTGTTGGCCTTTCGACGTGTCTAAGACGTGGCTGTTCGCCCAAGTCTTCGGAGGGGAGGGTGGGGTAGGTGGGCGGGGGTTGGAAGGGAGGGAAGGGTAGGGAGAGAAACGTTTGGGAGGGTAGTTTTAATTATTCTTATTGTTGTTTTTATGCATTTTATTGTTGTTTTAACTGTTGTGAGCCGCCCTGAGATGCCGTAGCCATGAGGGGGCGGTCAATAAATATAAATAAATAAATATATTGGCACAGGTAATCTACCAAAGCCACAAGCGCAGTCTCGGTGCCATAACCTGGACGAAAGCTGGCCTAAAAGAGGGATCAAGAAAACCGATGCGATCAAGATGCCCCTGCAGCTGCCAGGCCACTACCCGCTCGATAACCTTCCCTAAAAATGGAAGGTTAGAGACAGGCTGATAGCTGGCAGGGGAGCCCGTGTCAAGCAATGGTTTCTTGAGTAGAGGCCGCACCACTGCCTCCTTGAAACAGCCGGAATTCTGCCCTCCCGCAGGGAGGCGCTGACCACCCTAGCCAGCAACGGCCCCATTGTCTCCCAGCAGATCTTAACCAGTCAGGATGGGCAAAGGTCTAATTCACAAAAAGTGGTCCTGATCGACCCAAGAACATCCACTGCATCAGCGGGCATCACTGACTGAAACTGATCCCAGAAAGCTGGACATGACAGGGCTTCCATAACCTCTGGTTCCCCTAGTATAATAAATGCTGCGTCAAAATCGTGGTGAATACAAGCAATAATAATAATAATAATAATAGAATGAGAACAACATTAGAAGTTGAGGGGTTTTGTCTGGCTTCCCACTAGAATTGGGTAGTTCTAGGAATCCTTATTAGAAGGTATCCCCCAACCTATATTAGACAGTAGCCTTACCAATTACCCTAACAGAGAAAAATATTTTTGAAATTGAAAGCCTTTATTCACCCGCAACGTGAGACCTGCACAGTACCCTGATAACATGATTCAGCCCACAATGGAAGGAACTCCTCATTGGTTCTAGAATTCTGTCTCTGACCTATTCAATCCTTGGTATTTTGGCTAATAAGGTCAATTGTGCACTTTTCACCCAAAAAAATCATGCCTGCTTTACATGAAATCAGGTTCATCAACTCATTCCACATATGCCACAAACAATCCAAGATGGCAACAGCCTCTTTCCATCACTACTGATTTAGGTGGAATTTGAGGCAGTGACTCACTGGTAACAGGCTCAAGCTACCACATATTTGAGCCACCCAGTCCTGCTATGAATATTCCATTTTAAAATTGTCATTCTTGAAAGGCATCTCCTCTTATCGGTAACCAAGACACCTCTGTGCTGCTTAGTGTTCACAGAACAGCACAAGGACACGCAGCTTCAAAACACAGGGGAAGAAATAAGACAGAGTGGGTGGTTGTAAGGCAGTAATCTTAAAAACGTCTCAGCTAGACCAAACCCCCCAGAAGGCTGCAGAGTTTAGGATTTGACTCGACAATATTTTTAAATTGGTTACAGAACTTTCTGCCTCAACACAGGGAAATAAAAGCAAGTGCTTCTTTTATCTGTGGATCCTCTAACACCAATTATCAAAATAAAGCTGAGTATGCGTTTCACAAGCCCCCACGCACATAATTTCCGATATCTGGGCTAACCATTAAATTGATCCTAGCCACTTAAGTACAACAGATGACAGTCTTTTTGCTGGCCTTCATGAACTAATTAGGCCTCTGTGAGATTATTTTCTGTAACAAGGCTCTCTTTGAAGCCTCTATTAAAGGATTAGACAGAGTTCCAACAGCAGCAGAAATTCAGTTGTCATACCCCACCCCTAGGGTGGCCAGACATGCAATTTTTAGAGGACACTGATGAGAAATACAGGTTGCAGGGCTGCACTGGCTTCAATGCAGCCCTGCAACCTGTATTTCTCATAAGTTTCCTCTAAAATTTGCATATCTGGCCACCCTACCCACCCCTCAGTCCACCTGGATAATACTGGAAAAGCGGTTCTTCAGGATTCTCTTACTATGGATCAACATGAACCAAAACCATGTAGATTAGTACATTTTAGGCAATTGGATCAAGGCTCTGTGGGTGGCCTCTAGATACAATAAGCCACCAGATGTGAATTGTGAGGCTCAAAAGTCCAAAACAGAATACAAAGTTACAAACTTGGATTTTACAAACTCTGAAGCCTGCTTAATAAAACGGGAGGTGAAGTTCAACACTGGTAAATGCAAATACATCACACTGGAAAACATCTTAACTTTACCTATACAGAGATGGGTTCCCAGTTAGCTCAGGGAAGGGATCTTGGCGTTAATCTGGTTAGTTCAAAGAAAACTGAAGCATGTTGCATTAGACCAAAAACTCAATGTGCTACAGTAACCATGGTGCATCCACACCTTTAAATGCAGGACTAGTTGTCCCATTTCTAAAAGGATAGAGTAGAACTGTAAAAGGTGTACAGAGAACGGCAAAGATGGTCGTGGGTAATGAGCAACTTCCATACGAAGAGAAGTTTAAAAGGATTAAGACTCAGCTGAGGAAAGAGGCCAGTCTCAAACTGGAGGCAAAGCAAAGCAACCACTGCTGTTCAGTTCCTATCTAGCAAGTCAACCTCTACTGGCTTAAGATTTGGGAGTGGAGGGAGGCTGACCAACGGATGGAGCACTGATCAATAGCTATGTATAGTCTGTTCCAACATGTGTCAGGTTCATGGCAGCTAAGAGAATGGACTAGAGTCTCAATCATGGGTAGACCCCCTGTGTTCACTGCATTTTCCCCATTGCCACCAATGGGAAAAGCATCCTCTTTAAACTAGAAGTGACTTTGCTATGTAATTCTAGTGCAGGCAGAGTCTCCTAGCAACAGCAAGATCACAGATTACATCACACCCTGTAAAACAGATGAGCCGGGTTACCTAATAGATGCTGACTTTTTTCCTTCTTTCTCCCTTTTCCAAAATATAAATAAAAGTTTTGGCAGATCTTATTTAAGTACAGAGATTTATTTCAAGATAATCTCCTAGTACCAGAAAGCCCTCAGTCCCAAGCACAGCTTACTGTGGACAGGGCACAGCAATCTGCAAAAGCACAACAGGAGTGAAAAATAGCTCCATCTGGACAGATGATGCTGGAAGTTCTTCACTTCACTCTGGTTTCCTTTTATAAGATAGCCAGCTCTCGAAAACAATGTTTGTAGCTTGCCAGCTCATGTGCTGACACTGTGTGCTTCCAAAGTCTGCCTATGGAAGTTTCCTACTGACTGTTATTGACAGTCACATTTTGCTACCCTTCTGGTAAGACGATATTAATTACAGTTTGCAATTACGTGTGTCTAGGATGCAAGTATTAAAAAAAACAAAAACCATGAGTGAATTTTACAAGACGTTTTTGGAAATAGGACATGGTTTTAATTTCTCCATCTCATGAACCGTGTTCATCTCTCTCTGCTTATACATGTACCTCCTGCTACAAAGCAGGCTACATCACAGTAAAAGTAGCTAAACTGTGGACTATATCAGAAATCTACGGTTTACAAAGTTTATGGTGAGACTCACTTACCAAAAAGAGGATTCACCCTATGTTTAAATCTCTGTCCACTACAAAGGGCAGTGTATTGACCTGAGATGGTTGCATAACCAGTGGCCAAAGTCCTGATGTCAGGCCACCACCCATTTCCTATTGTCAGGTTTTTACACTTCGGATCGCCTCTAATGATTGTAAAGGATAGTTCCTTGACTGTGTTAAGCTATCTTGGTGTAGCTCTCACTTAATATCTTGACCTGGACTGGTTATTTGGATTCCCTGCTCCAGAGCAATGCAATGGGGGAGGGGGTGGGGCTTAGATCCATATTGTTTGGAAGCTGGCTCCATTGGGCCAGCTTAAAATATAATTGTTGGCAGGGCTGTACTCCCTTGCATTTGTAGCAGAGCCTCTTGGAGATGTGATTTGTGGGGTGAAATGGGTGGGACTGGGATAGGGAGGGGGGAAGCTCCTGAGGGCATCCCCAGGTGTGAGGTGGGTGCAGCACAAGGGTTGGGGCTGCCTGGTGAGAGCAGGCAGCAGGGAATGAGTTGGGGTGGGGATTGGGACAGGAGGGGGTTGGGTTTGTATATTTCCCTTCAAGTGGACTGCTATTGGGTTGATATTTGATATATGTTTAGATTATTATGTATTCTTTAGATTATGTATTATATTATGTACTGTTTATTATGTATTTATATTGTATTTAATTTGAGAGTGTAAGCCGCTACAAGACACCTGTGGTGTAGTCTGAGGGGTACAAAATTAAAATGAAATGAAAAATTGTCTCGTTCCCTTGGGACTTCCCCTGTGGAGTTCTGCAAGGTTCCATCATGTCACCCTTTTTGTTCAATACGTATCAGAGGCCACAAGACAAAAATCACACACAGGTTTCGAGTGAGGTGCCATCAATATGCTGACGACACCCAGCTCTCCCTCTCTTTCATCTGACCCAGATTGTTCAATCTTCATGCTCACCCAATGTCTGACTGCCTGTGGGAACTAGGTGAGCATGAGCCGACAGACTGAATCCAGGCAAGACTAAAGTGATGATGGCTGGTCGGCCTCACATCTGGAAAAGATTTGGAGACTCATCATTGATGGGGTCCAGCCTCCCCTGGTTTGTAGCCTGTGAGTGCACTTGAATCCCTTGCTATGTCTGGACTATCTGGTTGCAGCAGCGGCCAGGAGCATCTTTCACCAACTCCATCTCATGAGGCGGTTGTGGCCCTTTCTTTCCGATTCAGATCTGGCCACCCTCATCCATGCTTTTATGCCTTAAGGCTTCTCTACTGCAACATGCTTACGCGGGGCTGTCCTTCATGACTGTTCAGAAGCTATAATTAGCGCAGAACCCAGTGGCTCAACTCCTTTCGGGGGATGGATCACTATGGGCACATTACACTTCTGCTTCAAAGTCTGCACTGGCTCCCGATCGCTTTCTGGACACAATTCAAGGTGCTGGTTCTGACCTACAAAACGCTAAATGGCCTAAAGGCCACACGTATCTGAAAGATCGCCTCTTCCATTATGCTCCATCACAACCCCTGTGTTTGGCTGGGAGTGGTCTCTTGCAGGTACCATCTGCCAGTCAGGTTCATACAAGCATGCACAGACACACATTCTTGGTTGCTGCTCCAGTGTTGTGTAACTCCCTTCACCAGGAGGTTCATCAGGGCTGGAGATATTTCCTTTTTTTTGCCAAGCATTTGGCAGGCAGAGATAGGGGTTGGGCAGTGGGGGCTTCTAGGAGATTTTAATATCTATATCTATATCTATATCAATCATCATCTATTCGGCATGGACTACTGCTTTGGCCATAAAACAAACATACAAAAGAAATACAATCCTAGTCAGGAAAACAACAAATTACACACCTGTCAACATATAAGCTTCAACAAAATAACTCAGACACAATAACTCCAGCTTTTAATTTCACTGCTGCTCATGCATCAAGATGTAAACACGGGCTAGACATACTATCATCCCACCTGCCAGATCATTATCCACATTGATCATATGTAACCCTTATAATCAAATAGAGAAATGGTCAGGGGTCGCATAGCTGTCAATTCCTACAAAACCCCTTTCTCCTAGGGGTACATGAAGCAATGCATACAGTACATAACTCTTAAGATGCCTTGCTCTTCTTGGAGCTTGTGAGGGCAATACTTAACTCCTGGAGAAATTCAAAATATCAGAGTTTGGTTCTACTTTGCTTAAGTCCAGAAAGATGTCCTCCTCCTTCAAGCTTGAACAGCATCCTTTGATCCATATGGGAAGTGCCAAGTTCTTTGAATGCAGCAGGCTCAGCATACTGTTTATTTCCTTCCGACACCAGTCTCGTTGGAATAGTAGACTCAGGCCAACTAGCCCACGATCCGTCCAGCACAAATTCAATACAAGAAGTTCCTTATGATTCCGATATGAGGCTATAAAGCCTTCATCCTATCTCTTGAAATACCTTACTCGCTTGGAGCTTGTAATGGCAATACTTAACTCCCAGAAAAATTATCAAGTCGAAGCTTCTTTCTGCTGCACTTAAGTCCAGTAAAATATCCTACTCCTGAAGATTGCACAACATCACTTATCCCTAGAAAAAGTGCTTGATCCTTATAAATACAGGATTTTTATATATATTATATGTACTTTTTATTTTAAAAAATTGTAAACCACACTGAACCTTAAGGGAAGGGTGGGGTATACGTTTGAATAAATAAAGGCTATGATCAGGGACCCGAGTTGACTGCACCAAAAAATCTTAAATTCTGCAACCAGTGAAGCTAAATTCTTTAAATTCACCGCAAGCATTAATATTTGCATAATTAACTTGATTTGCATAACTATGCATGCTGGGAAGCAAATTTGCAATAGGTTTTACATAGAATCACAACTTTGTTAATCAAACACAACTCAAATCCTCTGGAATTTCAGCACCTCCCTGACACAAACATAGGGCCTTCAGACCCCACCCACCCACAACTAATCTCCCAGGGGCCTATTTACCCTCGGGTCATGGTCAGGATTGGCTGATTCTGCAAGGATTGGCTGATTCTGCGAAAATCACTGCAAATTGCAGCAATGCAGTCAACTCGGGTCCCTGGCTATGATCCACCAGATACTAGTACTGGAGCTAGCCCACCACACCTACATGAGAGGCACATAGAAGCAAATTTAGCTCAGCAATGCCATGGATTAGAGGAGGTTTACACTGTAAAACTCTTTATTACCCAAAATAATGTAGTTTTAGTAACATGTTCAGACAGTGCATTCAGATATTGCAAGTTAAGCACTTACACTACACACATTTGTTTACAGTTTTATAATGTACTTCTCAAAAAGACAGTATTTTCGTACCTATAGAAAGAGTACAAGAAGTCAAATTACAAAATGACATGACCAATGTGGCAGATCTGGGAAGAAGAGCACAAGGCAGCTTTGGGTGAATGGGAGGGGAGAAAAAAGCAAGGTGCCTTAAGGTTCCTTCCACTTGCTGCTTATTTGTCAGGTAAAAAGACAGTTGCATTCTCAGTTGCTAGACGGTAAGGCACTGCACGTGCTGCCTCTAGATTGCTCTGACACATTATACCATTTTAAACAAGGTTAGTCAGCATTTGGATTTCAGACTCAAATATAACCAGCTTTACCCATCCTCTTTTATGATGGGGAAAGAAGGTTATTCCGACACAGCAAACACTACAGCTCAAAGCAACTATGATCAATTGGACAACATCCAAAGTAGGTGAGCGTGAAGGACACAGCACTACATGAAGATACATAACACGCAGCAGAAAAAATCTGCAAAATCCAACAATAACTTATGATATTTGGGAGGAAGTGACAGCCAGATCAAACAGCACTCCCAACTTTAAAACCTAAGGCTCAAGACTGTTGAGCTTTTTGCTCCCAACCATGGAGAATTTTTTCACATGAAGCAGCTGCTAGAGGGTAATTAGCAGTTACCACAGGGTAACTCCCAGATTCACATGACATTCAACTTAGCCAGCGTTATCTACCCTGTTCAGTCCAAAGAGCTTTTCACACAAGTACACAAGGGCAGGGGAGGAAACCAAGCATAGCCCATGTTGCTTTCCCCCTACTGCCAACTCGCTGTGTGAAGTAGCACCCCAAGGACTGGACCATATCAGACACAAAGGGTCCAGTAGAGCTCAATTTAGTTTGGGAACTCTCCTAACCCAAGCCTCCCAAACTGGGCTCCCTGGGAAAGAGGCCCCACCCCCACACGATACTGATTTTATGGTGCTCAGCAGAGTGGGGCCACAACCGATAAAGGACAGGGGATTCTTCTCTCACTTTTCCTAATGTCCTCATGGAGTATCAGGACATGACAGTGGGTGTCTTGAGACATATCAACAGGTGTCTGAATGTGTGTTTTGACCTTGATATAAACACCGCTTTGGCCCTGTGTTCACCATGTGGCACTGCTTAAACATACAGCCCATCTTGGGGCAAATCGGTGTTTTACTCGCCACCTGATCTCAGCAGGCAAGCGCTGCCACCTTGTTCCCCGTGCTCTACCTGCTAATACACCATGCGATATCATTACACACAAACTTGGCCATGTGTTCAGCTGAAACACGCAAATTGTCCTTGTGATGCAATGGTGTTCACATTGTGTGTTCAAAGGGTGGCCAAATTGGTGTTGCGATTGTTATGGTGCTTACACACAACGGCCAAACACGTGCTTAGGGGTTTTGACGCCCGATCTTTGTTATGTCTAAAGATGCCCGGTGTTCCACAGGGCAGGGGGCATGTCCAGAAAGGAGCCAGTTAAGATGTTCCTCCATCCCTTTCCTGATGTGGCCAGGTGCTGAAAGAGCGCACCAGGGCAGGGCTACTTTCCATCTGCAAGACAAGGACCACCTTGGTCCTGATGGGGGAAGGCAAGGAAGAGTCCAGCAGTGTCATGACTGGACTTGGGTAAGTCCCAAACCAGGGGAGGCCTGATTTTTGAGCCACTGCAGGGGTGTAACATGAAGGTGGTTTGTGGCATGAGAAAACCTGTGGAAGACCCCCCACACATTAGCTATTTGACCAATAAGTAGCAGTACCTGCTCTTCACTGAAGACCACCTAAGAGCAGATTTTCACAGGTTTGCTTGCATTGCAAACCATATTCACACAGCCAGCTGACAGTAGAAAAAGGAAGAACAATGTTTGCGCAAGTCCTCACCAATGACACCTGCTCCACAGAGCTAAGTGAAGCCTAAAGCATGATAAATGTATTACTCATGCAGCTATAGCGGCCTGTGTTCATACACTACTATGAGCATCTCCCGTGAATGGAACAGGGGCCTCCATCTGGTGATAGGGAAATAAAGATTAGATACTTAATGAATGGGAGCTCTGCTGTACACTTACTTTGCTTCCTTAAAGTGGATGTTTTGTTTGAAGTAGAAAAGAGGGCACAGGTTAGAAAGTTAACCTGGACTTTTTCCAAATGCCAGGGATGCAGACAATAATGTCCAAAAATATATTTAAACTGAACACATCCTTCACTAGGCCTGGACACTTACAGTAATTAAGAACGAACAATAAAGAGATGTGTGCGCACACACGATTTCCCTGTTTCTGCGTATGCAATACCGACCAAGATCTCAAGAACCTCAACTCCCAGCCTCAAATATAGTTCCCTGGCATATCTGTGCACAATACATTCACAGGCTTGGTTTGTAATTAATTTATTTACACAATGTTCCTTTGTGGGCATTCAGAACCATTAGCGCCACTAGTTTTTCATGCTCCAAGCACTGGCTTTTTGAACATTTTTATTCCTACATAGGATGTTAGACCTAGCATTTAAACTACACCCTTCTATTTAGTCTAGATTTAGAATTGAATACACAACAAACATTTCCCCCTTATTTCCAAACAGAAGCACAGAATAATGTTGATATCCCAGTGCTTTCATTGAGGGACCCAAGCAAGTTTTGAATTTTAGACAGGTTTACCTGAGCTGCTCAACTTTGCAGTATGACTTGAACAGTGCACTGTTGGTACATGCTCTAGTGAGACATACTAGGGCTGTGTCTATACTAGAAAATGATTTGTATTTGACAGGCAACCACTCATGATTGTAGTCTGAGGCAGTTGCAGCACTGAATGTGGTTTGGCTTCTGACAAACTTCTGTCACAAGAGGAATCAAGTCACACTTCCTATGCCATGTGCTGCATGCAGCTGAGCTCTACTGGTACCAACAGCCATGCTTTATTCATCCATAGTTCAAGATGAGCCAGAGAGAGGGAGCCCAGATTTAAAAATATGCTGCAGAAGTGTAAGTGTGAGCTACCATTTCAAGTCTTTTCAGTAGCAAGTCTAATTAACCCCTTCACCCTGAATTCTTTGCAACCTACATGCCAGCAAAGCACAGACATTTTAAGGATTAAAGGGTTAAGCAGTTAAATATTTGACTGTCAGCTGTTTCAAAGATGCAGTATTAAGAGAACCATCTCCTTAGCCCATAGCCTTTTACACATTTTCTCCTCCAATTCACAAATAGTTTGGAAATTATTGCCTCCCACGGATTCCAATAACATCTCTACGCTGACGACACCCAACTCTACCTCTCTACACCCTCTCTCTCCTCCTCTATCCGCTCACGCCTTGTCGACTGCCTCTCTGATATCTCTGCCTGGATGTCCCGACGCCAACTCAAACTAAACATGGCCAAGACTGAACTCCTCATTTTTCCTCCTTCCCCTTCCTCTCCCTCTAACCTGACCATCTGCATTGATGGGGTCACCATCCGTCCTGTTCTCCAAGCCCGCAGCTTGGGCTTCATCTTTGACACGCACCTCTCCTTTAAACCTTACATTGACTCTGTGGCCAAATCCTGCCGATTTGCCCTCCTCAACATTGCCCGCATCCGCCCCTTTCTATCTATCTCCTCGGCCAAAATCCTTGTTCATGCCATGGTTATCTCTCGCCTCGACTACTGTAACCTCCTCCTTGCTGGTCTCCCTCGCTCTCACCTATCCCCCCTTATCGCAATCCAAAACTCTGCTGCCAAGGTCATTCACTCTGCCCGTCGCTTCGACCATGTGCAGCCTCTCCTCCTCTCCCTTCACTGGCTCCCCCTTCCTGAACGTATCCTGTTCAAGCTCCTGGTTTTCACATTCAAATCGCTCCACGACCAAGCTCCCCCTTATCTCTCGGACCTAATCTCCCTACGCACTCCTGCACGTGCTCTCCGCTCTTCCGTTGTACCCACCCTTACTCTCCCTCGTTTCTCCTGCTCGCCCAACCGCCTCCGTCCCTTCTCCCTCGCTGCCCCACATGCCTGGAACTCCCTCCCTGCCCACATCCGCCTTGCCTCCTCCCTCCGCTCCTTCAAATCCATCCTCAAGACCCACCTTTTCCATGCTGCCTTTCCCAATGCCCGCTAGCCTTTCCCCTTACTCTTACTGTCAGCCCTCCTCTGCTGACTGCTGCTACCAACTTCATTGTAACCAAGCCAAGCACACGCACCTGAGACTTCGCATCCGCCTGAATGTTTCTTTGTCTTCTCCCATGTCTCTCCCACTGTCCCCTCCCCCTGTCTCCCCCCCTTTGTTTTTGTCTCTTAGATTGTAAGCCACAGGCAGGGACCGCGTCTAATTCTATGTTCTGTACAGCACCAGGTCATGCGACTGGCGCTTTATAAATGTCTAATAATAATAATAATAATAATAAATAATAATAATAATAAAACCCTAAAAACCAAATACATAGATTTGGAAAGACAAATAACGCTTTGCACTATGCTTGCTGAAAAGAGAAAACATGTCACTCAAAAGATATCCGAGCCAGCACCGTCTGTCCCTCTTCAACCACCCCCACACAAATCCCATAGCAATGATCGCTTCTCTCCTCAACTCAATTTATACACTAAGCAGTGTGGGTTTATTTTTAATGCTCTAACACCCAGTTGCTGTGTCTAGCCCAGCTGTGCTGTGCCTGTTTGTATCTCAGCTCTGTCCTTCCCAAGGGACCTGCTTTCTCCAAGAACCAGCATGACACTCCTGTTGCTATAGGAACATCAGTAGTGTAGATACCAAGGTCTTCTGCAAAAGACAGGTACTGCCACTGATTAGCTACAAAGCTCTCATCTTCCAGCTCTCTCTCTCTCTCTCTCTCTCTCTCTCTCTATTTCATACCCAAGCACTAACGTACAGTTTAAACACAAAACTTGTTAAGGTTGTCAAAATATAAATAGGAAGTATTCAGCTGAACACTTCGCAGGAAAATATATCCGGAGACTTCTGTAAACTTAGAAGAAGCATTCGAAAATTTACAAATTCAGACACAGAAGAATGCTTAATGCATAATCTCAGAGTGGTTTTAGAACATGCCATAGAGAGGGGAGTTAATGTGGAATGGATGGAAACAGATGACTGAGAAAAGAGAAAGCCAACATTCCCCCAGGCTTGAATAGCAGTTCTTCAGATCTCTCATACTTCTGCGAGTATTGATACCTGCACAGCAGTCCTACAAAGGGTCATTCCCCGATTGTGCCAGCAGGAGGCAAAGATCAAAAATAAAACTGGATCAGGATTCTAGGGGACAATCCCGCCCTGAAAATTCCAGTTTGTTCTCTGCCTCCATCGCAGCAGGATCGGCGGAGAACTTCCAGATGCCTCTCAGCGGGGCAAATTTAAATTCTGCAACAGATCAAGCATAGGTTTTTACCGCATTATGCATACAAGCTCCTTATAAGTCCCTGTGCCTCTGAATGAGCTAGATTGGCTGCTGGGTGCCACAGCTCACATACGACCAGGGCAGCCGGGCTGGAGGCTGCTGTGTGGCTTTTAAAGTACAGAAGGAGGACCCTCTCCCATCTCAGAGGTTCCCTGTCTTCAGCTGCAGTGCACCACATAATTGTACCTGGGCAAGAGCCTGCCCCACACCCCCTGCTGAAAACTTATCCCCCACTTTTCCTCCTGGGTTATTTCCCCAGAGGTGAGGAAAAGGGAGGGAAGCTCCACTCCCTGCTTGTTTGGAGTCATCTCTTGCTGGGGCCAAGTCCCAGAAAGCTTCCTCCCCCATATTCCTTCTGGGTTTCTCGGTGATGTGGAAGGGGGTGGGGGGAGCTCTGCTCCCTGCTTGCTCGCAAAGCTGGGATCGGGGCAGCTGGGCCGGATGCTGCTGGGCACAGGAGGACTCTTCCCCCATCTCGGGGGTTCCCTGCCTTCAGCTGCAGTGTGTCACATAAAAATACCAGGGGTTCCTGGGGCCACGTGTGACGCCCTCCCCCCCAACCTTCCCCTCTCTCTTCCTGGCATGCATCCTCAGTGGTGTGGGGGGGGGGGGGGAAAGAAGAGAAGTTTTGTGCGGGTGCATTTTCCTGTGGTGTCCCCCCTGCAGACCACCTCCTTCCGGACTGTAACAATGAGCTGAGACGAGTCAGGTAAGTTCAACTTTCTTACGATCTTTATTAGGCCTGCTCAGCATGCGAGCACTTGCAGGTGCTGCTTCCTAGCTGCCCTCTTGAATCGAACTGCCGATCCTAGCCTGCACTCGGCTCCGTCCCTTTCTGTGGCTCCTCTCTGGACCGCAACAACTGAGTTACACTAACATCTCTCCCCCACTCCTTTTTATTTTTAGAACACCCCCATATTTACACTATATACAGTCTGTATGAATGGTAGCAGCCAGAGGTTGCTAGTACATGGCTGTTGGAGAAGAGTCTTTACCACAGCCTTATTTCAGGACAAAGTCCTGCAGATGCTTTGGGGTTTTCAGGGGGCACCCTGATTTCAACTGCCTTTCTTCCACCTCTGTGGACTGCCAGGCTGGTGGATCAGGCTCCCTGACCTCTGGGACCTCCTCCTCCATCTCCGGCTGTTGCATGGCGCTTTTTCTGAGGCATCGCACTGTAGAATAAGCTATTGTCCTGGTTTGTAGCACTGGAGAACTGATGCTTTTGTCAGGAGCTCTTTTAACCTGTGGAAAGTGTTTTTCTGCGGTGCTCCCCAGTCCCAGGCGATGTGATGCTTGGTCAGTTGTTGAAGCGGCTCTGCCTCGGTGGCCAGGTTTAGGCAGTACTTAGGTAATTTATCATGCTGATTAGCCTCTGTATTCCTTTCATGTCTGCGTGGGCAGACATCTCAACAATATCTTCAGTTTTCTTGGGGTCTGGTCTCAGTCCCACAGCTGACAGTAGGTCAGGGACCCGAGTTGACTGCACCAAAAAATCTTAAATTCTGCAACCAGTGAAGCCAAATTCTGCAAATTCACTGTGAGCATTAATATTTGCATAATTAACTTGATTTGCATAACTATACATGCTGGGAAGCAAATTTGTAATAGGTTTGACATAGAATCACAACTTTGCTAATCAAACAACTAAAATCCTCTGGAATTTCAGCACCTCCCTCAAGCAAACATAGGGCCTTCAGACCCCACCCACCCACAATTCATCTCCCAGGGGCCTATTTACCCTCGGGTCATGGTCAGGATTGGCTGATCCTGCGAAAATCACTGCAAATCGCAGCAACGCGGTCAACTCAGGTCCCTGCAGGTGATGTCCTACGTATGCTACCTGGTGTTTCAATTTCATTTTATCTGGGTTGAGCTTCACATTTCTGTCTCTGCATTTAGACAGCAACCTGAATAGTTGCTCATCGTGATTTCGTTCTGCCTCCTCCTCCTCGTCATCTTCCCTGTATATGAGGACGTCATCTGTAATGACTTTCATCCTGGGCAGACCTTCCAGGGCCTGCTGCAGACATCTGTGGAAGATTTCCAGAGCTGGGGAAATGCCCATTGGCATGTGTAGCCATCTGTATCCTGCGAATGGGTTTGCCAATGTTAGTTTGCTGGAGGCTTCATCCAGCTGAACATGCCAAAAGCTGTCTCATACATCACAGACCGTGAAGCAGCGTGCTTTGGATAGCTCAGGAAGCACATCTTCAATGGTAGGTAAAAAGTAATGTGCCCTTTTCAGTGCCTTGTTGAGTGGCTTTGGATCTATGCATATGCGCAGTTTGCCTGATTTCTTCACCAACATGCTGCTCACCCAAGGGGTGTTTGCTTCCTCGACTTGGACAATGCCTCTTTTGCATAGGCTGGCCAGTACTTTGACTGGTGCGTTGTCACCAGTATTCTCCTACGTGGAAGGCACGCTAGTGGCACCACAGGATTGATTTCAAGGCGCTCCTTTCCTTTGAAGCATCCACTACCCTGGGCTCTAAGACTTTCGGTCTCGGTCTGGCAGCCTCTGCAGCATGTACCATGTCCAAACACATGGGTAGGGTTAGCTCCCCTTCACGGAGCACCTGCTCCCTTAACTGCCTGTCCCCAGTGCCGCATACAACCCTGTCTTTAATTAGCAAGTCTTCTAGGGCCCCGAACTTGCTAGTGCTCTTAAGTCTGCCACGGAGGTCTCTAAGCCTTCACCACCCCACTGATTCCTCATAAAAATGTATAGCGCTCCACAGTCTCACTGTGTTTTGGCAGACAGTGGACCTCAAGGGCGCTCATCACTGCCAACAGGAGGGTGCCTGGCTTAGTTTCCCACCCATGCAAATCTTCCTCCCCTGTGCTCCAATGAGGTAGAAAAACAGTTATACCTTTGTTGCTTCCTCTGTTTTAATCACTGCCAGCTCTGTGTAGAGCTCGAACTCCTGCTTCCAGAAGATCCATTCCTCTGCTAGGTTTTCTCTGCTGAAGTCTAAGGTGCATGGAGGCTTTATGGATTGCATCATGCCTGCTCTGCTCCTCAAGTTCCCTCCGCAGCTGTTCAGTGAACCACTGTGGTTACCTTTGCATCAAGGTTACTGCTTTTTCCTGGTTAAGGGCTTGGTTAACCCTACAGCATGGCAGGGCGGTCGGCTGCCCCCAGTGAAAGCAGGAGGAACCCATGGTGCTCAATCCTCAGCCCAGGGGCAGTCCAGCCTCCAGCAATGTGGCCAGGCATAGGGGACTCCGAACCACAGATGAGGGTGCACGTAGCCAATTCACTTTCCCAGATACAGGGGCCAGTGCAGCTCTTCCTTCAGAGTACCCTGATGGTGAAGCGGGTCAACACCAGCTTGAGGGTGGGGCCTTTAACCAGGGAGGGGGCCCTCAGCAGGGGGAGACCCATGTCATGGACAGTTCTCCTAATAGCCATGCCCAGCTGCCCAGGGGCCTAGCCCTTACAAGGGGAACTAACAGAGCTGGCATGGGCCAGGAGCCACAGAAACGAAGGGGAACCTTGACCTAGCTATACAAAGTGACTTGAGCATGCCAGTGTGGTGAAGTGGATAAGGTGCTCGACTTGGTCCTGGGAAACCAGGATTTGAATCTCAACCTAGCTAGAAAACTCATGGGGTGGACTTAGTCAAGTCACAAGCTCACCAGCATTCTGACTTGTATTCTGGGAAGATGCATCTGAGGAAGATAAAGCCTCCAACACTCCAACTCAACGTGCACAACAAGAGTGGCCCTGGCTTGACTGGACAAGCTGTAGGGCTTGGACATGTCCAAGAAGGTCAGAGCAACAATTCTGAAGTCGCTCGTCCTTACCTCCTCCTTCATGCATTCACCTTGACGACATCACGTGGCAATTGTGGAAAAAACGCTGTATGCAGATAAACTTTGCCCTGTGCTTGTCACTTGTCACGTAACACAGACACAGACGCAGTAGCGAGACTAACACAGACACAGACGCAGTAGCGAGACTAACACAGACACAGGCGTAGTAGAGATTTATTGACGCAGACGGAATAGAGACTAAGCAGAGACTTTCCAGCGCAAGCGCAGTTTAGCCTACCGACATGTCTCAGCAACTCAGTGTTGGCATGCTCAGTAAATCCCCCAGCTACATAAACACCGGATGCTGACTATCATATCAGGGACCAGGCTGAATCCTGTGTCCTGACTGGGGCTGGGGGAAAAAAGAACGGTGCATTGATTGGGTTATAGCTAGAAGCATGAAGCTGTATTAAAATGTATAAATATAGGTGCCTTCTCTTTGTTCGGAGCTCGATGATCTCCATATCCTCAACCCCACAGCGGCTGTGTTTCCTGCAATAAAGCCTCATCTGATAGAAGTCTCTGTGCAGCCTCCTCTCATTTATTGCCTCCACTCAGCAGAATTTCTCCGACAATTCTGGTGTCAGAAGTGGGATGAGAAGAACATAGGAATCCTATGGTAAGTGCTGCTCCTGGTTGCTGGGGGACGCCCCGGTGACGGTTGTGCGGCTCGGACCTGGTCCCCACCGCCCTGTCCTGTCTCTGCCCAAGAACAACTGTGTTGTGTCTGGGACTGGTGTAGTTATGGGTTTGGGTGGGTTTAAAATCCCTCCTGGGGATACCCCATCCGTTATATGTCACAAAATATGGATCCTCTGCTGTAAAGTTTTTCACCACTGCTGACAGCCCTGATCTGCAGCTTCCTTTGGATGGGTCCTCTGCCTTCCCGATTCTCAAACACCTCCATGAGAATCTAGAAGACAACCATCCCCGACAAATGGACGCTTGGTATTTGTCGGATGAAGAAGCCTACAAGCCTAATGTCCAGAATTGTTTTAATAAGCCCCCAGATCCTCCCAAGTCTGCTCCCATGTACCCTTTAAAGGAAGCCCCGGCCCGTTTCTTCTGTCCCCCTAATATACCCCAGGCTGTCAGATGATCTCTTAGACTCCCAGGTCCCCGGGCCCACCTCCGGGTGCCGCGGCTGCCATGCCTCTGCTGACTCCCCCAGTGTCCCAGGAGGGGTTGTCCTGCCCCCAAGATCTTAATGAACTTGAGGAACACCCGGAAGACCCTGCTGTTCGCAGGCAAACCTGAGCTTCGACCTGCCTGATGGGTCAGCTCGATGTCCAGGCACCCCTCCGACAATACCCAGACACTGAAACAGACTGCTGGCCGGCATTCCCAAACTTGTCCCTTCCCAGTAAGTTTGGCATAAAATTTCCTCTGTAAATCAGAAAAAAAAGATGAGCACCCGGCAGACTATGGGGCACGTCTCATGACGGCTTTCAGAAAACATTCAGGAATAAATCCAGAGCTAGCCGACACTCAGGGGCTGATTGTCACCCAGTATGTTACCGGCCTCCAGCCACCTGTCCGAACCAAGTTGCAAGCCGCTATCCTGGATTGGAAAACTCGTGTCTCTGATCAAATCCAAGCTTCCTGCTCTCAGATCTGGGAAGAGTTACAGGGAAAAAAAAGGTAAGGCAGAGGCAAAGACAAAAGCAAGTGGCAACTAAGCTCTGTGTCCTGCAAGTCCAACAGTTAAGATGCGGCCGTGACTCAGGACCCAGACGTCCTCCTCATCATGAGGGATACCCTCCTTACCCTCCCCACCAACCCCTTGCTCAAAATACCTGTGCATACTGCAAAGGGGTCATTGGAAAAATGAGTGCCCCAACCGAAATAATGGCCGACAGAGGGGAGGCTATTGCCAGCATGCTCCGGGGAATTCTTCCCAGCCATCTAAAACCTTCCCGCCGCTGTCGCCACCGCAAAGTGGCCCCCAACCCCGCGGACCGTATCTCGCTGCTGAAGGAAAAAAACAACAACAACTTCCAGCAGGACCTGTTTGCATTGTCCAACAGACTCAGTCCCGGGACCCAACAAAACATGAGCTCACCTTGTTTGTCTGCTTTTTTGTTGTCTGTTGAGCAATCAGGCCCCCACGTTCAGGTTTCTGTTGGGGGTACCCCTGTTCCTTTTCTAGTTGATACCGAGATCATATACTCTATGCTCCATAGTGATGCAGTTCCTCATTTGCCTGTTTCTACCACTGTTGTACCCACTATAGGAGCTGAAGGTGTTCCCAGCTCCCAGCCTCTCTCTGACCCGGTCACCGTAACCATCAGACTACTCACAGAGGCACTCATTTTTGCTTAGCCGAAACACCCCTGTAAACCTTTTGGGAAGGGACTTGCTCTGTAAATTAAATGCAAACATCTCCTGTACACCTGATGGAGTATTTGTTACTGTACCTGACCTCTTAACCCCATCTCTCATGATGGCCCTTGCTACTGAGGAGGCTGGACAGGAGTGCCTGCCTGATCAACAGGCCCTCCTTACCCAATCGCCTTCTACATTGTGGGCAACCAACCCTGATGATGTTGGGCTGCTGCAAGGTGTGGATCCGGTTGTCATCCAGGTTAAAACTGGCAAGCCCTTCCCTTCAGTACCCTTTCAGCTGAGGCTGTTGCTGGTATTCAACCTGTTATTTCTGCTTTCCTCCTTTCTGGGGTATTAGTTCCCACTCGCTCTCCTGTTAATAGTCCCATTTTACTTGTCAAAAAGCCAGGAAAGTTCCACCCTGATGGCACCCCTGTCTACAGGTTTGTTCAAGACCTGCATAAGGTAAACCAATTTGTTGTTCCCCTTCATCCTGTTGTCCCTGATCCTGTCACTACCATTGCCAGCATCCCAGCCTTTGCTAAGTATTTCACGGTCATTAACCTCTCAGGCTTTTTTCCCTCTGTTCCTGTAAACCCTGATTCTCAGTACCTGTTTGCCTTTACTGACCCTTCCTCCTCTTCCCAGTATACCTTTACCCGTTTGCCCCAAGGGTTTCGAGACTCTCCCTCCCTCTTTGGTCTTGCTTTACGCGAAACCTTGCAGGGATTTGTTGCCCCCCCCACAACACAGCTTTAATTACTTATGCTGACAGCCTGCTTTTGGCCGCCTCCTCCCTCCTTGCCTGTCAAGAGGCATCCTTGTCCCTCCTTTATAAGCTTGCCTCTGCTGGCCATAAGGTTTCTCGCGCCAAATTACAGTTTTGTTGTACCTCTGTCTGTTATTTGGGCCATGTCATCACCCCTGATAACAGTCTACTCTCTGTGGACCGTTTGAAAGCCATTTCAGACCTGCCCCTCCCCACTACAAAGCGCCAGTTGTGCAAATTTTTAGGGGCTGCAAACTATTGTCGCCAATGGATTTTAGATTATGCCCAGCTGGCCCAATCCCTATATTCCTGCCTTTCTGCTGCTGATTTTTTTCTCTGCCGCCAGAGGCCACTGAGGCTTTTCATTCCCTCAAACTTGCCCTGGCCTCTCCACCGGCCTTGGCCCGACCTAACTACTGCAAACCCTTGCAGAAGCTCACCGTCCTGTTGCCTATTACTCCTCCCGTCTTGATTCTGTAGCCCGTGGTCTCCGACCCTGCCTTCAGGCAGTTGCTGCGGCTTCTGACCTTGTTAAGCAATCTGCTTCTTTAGTCCTCAGACACCCATTAACTGTTTCAGTTCCACATTGTGTTTACTCTCTTCTAAATCAGGAAAAAAACCTCAGTTTTTGTCTCATGCCTGCCTCACTAAGTATGAACTTGTTTTATTGTCTTCTGAAAACATCACCCTTCCACGGGTGCCTCCCCTTCATCCGGCCTCACTTCTTCCTACGCCTGATGATGGTTCTCCTGACTCTGTCTCTCATAAGTGTCTCTCCCTGCTGCAAACTACTCTTTTACCTCATCCTGACCTGACTGCCCCCTCAAACCCTGATTTACTGTTTCTGTGACAACAATCAGCTGCTTGTTGGTTATTCTGTTTGCACCCACCATGATGTTTTGTAAGCTTATTGCCTTCCTCAACTCCACTCTGCTCAGCCAGCTGAGCTTATGGCTTTCACCAGAACTTGCTCTTTGGCTCAGAACTGTGTCAATGTTTACACTGATTCTCGCTATACCTTTGGTGTTTGCCGCTCCTTTGGAGCCATTTAAAAAAAAAAAAAAAGCGCCTTCTCACCTCTATGGGTTCCCCTGTCTCCTATGCCTTATATGTTTCTGAACTTCTCTCTGCTCTCCTTCTCCCTAAAGCTGTTTCTGTCATCCATGTTCAAGCTCACACCACAGCCAACACTCCTGAGGCTGTTGGAAATCGCCTGGCTGATAAGGCTGCGAAACAAGCAGCCAGGTGTGGTCCCTTGGGACACCTCGTTCTCACAGCTTCTCTTTCAGATCAGCAACCCAGCATCCTACTGTTGACGGAGCTTCGTGATCTCCAGCAGGCGACTCACCTCCCTGAACAACGCATCTGGTCCCATGCTGCCTGCGTTCCTGACTCTATGGGAGTCTTACCATCCTGATGGATGACCTGTTGCCCCCTGTTCCCTGATGCAGCATCTTGTTCGTATGGCTCATCTGCGCTCACACACGAACAAAGGGGGGATTGCCCAACAGATCTCGTCCTCTTGGTCTGCACCCTTTGTAGCAACTGAGGCCTGTAACCTGAGCTCTGCAAACCACCAAGGCGGGGGTAAAAGCCACTTTTGTGCCACCCACAGCTGACAACTGCCATTCTTTCACACCGGACAACTGGGTCCTCATCAAAGAGTTCCGGAGAAAGCACTGCCTGGCCCCACGCTGGACCGGCCCCCATCTTGTTCTTCTAACTACACACACTGCTGTGAAGGTAGAAAACAAAAATGCCTGGATCCATGCTTCTCATTGCCGGCAGTCATCTCCTCCTGCTGACTCTACTTAGCCCTGGGGTCCTGGCTTGGTTTCCCTCTCACCAAGACAACAGTTATGTAAAACTTGTTACTGCCAGCCTGCATACTTCACGCTTGTGTGTCACCTGCCCTAACTGCGTCTGATGTCCAGATGGTCCATTTCGTAGGTGTTCCATACAACTGCTCCTACCGGGAATTCCATTCAGAATGAGATCTTTGCTTCCCCCGGCCTTGGAGCTCCTTCCTAGAATTGGTGCCCCTTTTGTGAATTTCACATCCTGGCATTTTTGGGTATTTTGGGGCAACCACTCTAATCCCTTTCCAGGTCTATGGGACACGGTTGTGAGGCATTTGAGGGCATGTGCTGTTTTGACCTGACTGACAATTCTAACCGTATTAAAAAGGGTGTCCACCGATTGCAGACTATTGTCCAAGGTATCCAAGACAGCAAAAATGAGGGGCTTCTTTCTTGGCTGGAGAGCCTGTTCCCAGACTTCCCAGGATTTGTAAAACATGTTTTGTACAGTATATGTTTTGTTATACTTGCCCTGTTTGCTTGTGTGCGATTATTCATGTGCCTTATTAACACCTGCCTTAAATCTTCTTCAGAAACCGCCTGGAACATCAAGGTCCGTAAGTTAGTCAATGAATGCACCCGCTTACATAATTGAGACTTCTCTGATTGATTGAAGTCTCAAAAGGGGGGGGGGGGAACTGTGGAAGAAATGCTGTATGCAGATAAACTTGGCCCTGCGCTTGTCACTTGTGACGTAGCAGACACAGTAGCGAGACTAACAGATGCAGTAGAGATTTATTGACGCAGACGGAGTAGAGACTAAGCCGAGACTTTCCAGCGCAAGCGCAGTTTAGCCTACCGACATGTCTCAGCAACTCAGTGTTGACATGCTCAGTAAATCCACCAACTACATAAACACCGGATGCGGACTATCATATCCGGGACCAGGCTGAATCCTGTGTCCTGATTGGGGCTGGGGAAACAAAGAACTGTGTACTGATTGGGTTATAGCTAGCACGAAGCTGTATGAAAATGTATAAATATAGGTGCCTTTTCTTTGTTCGGAGCTCGATGATCTCCAGATCCTCAACCCCACAGCTACTGTGTTTCCTGCAATAAAGCCTGATCTGACAGATGTCTCTGTGCAGCCTGCTCTCATTTACTGCCTCCACTCAGCAGAATTTCTCCGACACTAGTCACACAGGCAGTGACATCCACAGAGGTGGCGAGAAAAAAGCAATAGCTTCAATCTCGGAAAGGGGAATCCGTATTCCAGGTCACTGCTAGCAGCAGCCCCCACCCCACCCCCCTACAATGGACCCAGCTGTTTATTTATTTATTTATTTATTTCATAGATTTTTATACCGCCCCATCCTGCAATGCAGCTCGGGGCGGTTAACAACAGTAAAAACAGTTTTAAAACATTTAAAATACAATATAAAATCTATCAATAAAACAGGGCAGTGTACCATCATAAATAAATATATAGGTGGGGGATTAAAAATCACCCCCCCCACCCTCCCTCCCAAAGGCCTGGGCAAACAGCCAGGTCTTACAGTTCCGCCGAAATGTCAAAAGGCTTGGGGCCAGGCGAGCTTCCTCCGGAAGGGAGTTCCACAGCCGCGGCCCTACCACCGAGAATGCCCGCTCCATCGTGGCCCCCCGCTTAACACGGGGGACCTCCAGGAGGGCACCCCCGGCAGACCGCAGGAGTCGTTCCGGGGCGCGAAGGGCGAGGCGGTCCCTAAGGTAAGAGGGGCCAAGGCCGTATAGGGCTTTATAGATCATTACTAGGACCTTGAACCTGGCCCGGCACACTATCGGCAGCCAGTGCAGCGCTCGGAGCACCGGTGTAATGTGCTCCCGGCGACCCGTCCCCGTAAGAAGACGGGCCGCCGCATTCTGCACCAGCTGCAGCCTCCGGGCCAAGAACAAGGGAAGCCCCACGTAGAGCGCGTTACAGTAGTCGAGCCGCGAGGTGACGAAGGCATGGATGAGGGAGGCCAGGTCCGGGCCAGAGACATACGGACGCAGCCTACGTACCAGATAAAGCTGGCGGAAGGCAGCCTTAGCGACTGCCTCCACCTGCCGCTCCAGCCGCAGGTCTGCGTCCAATATGACCCCCAGACTCCGGACCTGCTGAGCTACAGGGGGGCAAACCCCCCCAATCAGGGGGGCCACCACCCCCTTCGCCCTCCCCACCACCATCACCTCCGTCTTATCTGGGTTGAGCTTCAGTCTGCTCCGCCGCATCCAATCCGCCACGGCCTCCAAACATTGGGATAGCACCGAGACAGCAGGGTCTGGGTCGGTAGAAAACGAGAGGTACAGCTGAGTATCATCAGCATACTGGTGACATCGCACCCCGAACCCTCTCACGACCTCCCCCAAGGGCTGCATATAGATGTTAAATAACAACATGTTTGAGGGAGTCACTGAACAAGTGCCTGGTGGATGTCCTCATGAAGAAAAAGGAAATTCCCAGCGCCATGCTCAGACTAAGGCACAGAATCCCAAACAGTCTTAAAACTCTTGTAAACAGTCCCACTCCACTCAGAGGGGAAACACATGGGGCAAAAGCCCGTAGGGAAGAGGAAGTCGCTTCAATAATCGCAACCATTAACACAAACCCAAGAAGAACAGCCACAACAATGACATTGTGAGGCCCAGCTAGGAAAATGCAGTCCTGGTGGGCAGGTGGCTATCCATCTTCACACAAGCATGGATGCAAGGACTTCAGACAGATGGGCCCTGGGAACAGTGGAGAGTGGCTACTGCAATTGATTAATGCTCACCCCTGCGGGACCACCTCAGACAGTCAATGGCCTCAAGGGACCACTGTCAGACAGGTGCTGGGCTCGATGAACCATTGGTCTGATCCAGTATGGCATTCCTTATGGTCTTATTTTCCTCAGAAGAACAGGCCATCCTCCAACTTCACGCAGCTTGTGCGATAGAGCCAGTCCTTGTAGAGCAGCAGAAGAGAGCTGTGTATTCTGCCATTTTCCTTGTTCAGAAGGCGACACCGGGGGGGGGGGGGGGGGGGGGGGGAGACTTGTGTTATTCTCGCTCTGCAGTACCTTAGCCGTGCGGTTAAGCACCAGTGCTTCTGAATGGAAACTTTAAAGTCCATGACAGCTGCCCTAGTGCCAGGGGACTACTTAGCATCTACAGGTTTAAAGAATGCCGATCTCCATATCCAGGTTCGCAAAGCTCACAAATAGTACTTGAAACTCTGCTACATGGGTGTGCATAGGCTACAGATCCTTGCTATCCAGGCTATCATCAGGTCCTTGAACCTTTATAAAGATGTTAGTGACTTCAATTGTTTCACTGAGGCATTGGGTCATACATGTGTACACATACCAGGGTGATAGCCTAATCCACACACTTAATCAGAGCCTGGCACACTGCTACCAGGACATGACAATAGAGGTTCGGCAACAACAGGGATTCCTAATAATTTGCAGTAGATCCACTTACACCCAGCCCAAAGGATCACCCACCATGGGGCGATCCTAGACACTAGGGCAGGACACATGTCCAGTGTCCCATTAATCTCTCCGGCAGTTTCTCTGGACTCTATGGTGCCCTGTGGAGCTCTTACGGTCTTGGGCTCACCTTCATATGCACCCATCACTCTTTCTTCTGCCCATTATAGGACAGGTTGCTCAATAACATGCATGTCCTCCTTGAAATCGGAGAAGGCTAGGATCTTACTGGTAGCCCCTCTTTGGCGACGCACTTAGTTTTCATGCATAGGCCAAATACGTTAGCCAAGGTGAGACAGGAGAAGGCCAAGCTTTTATTGACAGCTGCTCTTTGGCAAGGCGTTTTTGGTTTTTCAGGCATAGTCCAAATGCAGGAAGCCTCACCACTGGCACGTCCAAGAAGGCCTAATGGTCTGGGGCCTTCTAGCGTATCATATCCAGACCATCTCGACTTGCAAGTTGGAAAATGAATGCTGCAATTTAGAAGCTCTGGTTACTCTGCGAAGGTTACCAGCACTTTGCTGGGCTCTAGGATGCCTGTCACCAGTAGGATATACTCTGCTGGGCGGACGTGCTTCCAAGTGTGGGGTGCTCTTTGGAGTGTCCAGTATCAGAGTACCGAGTCTTTTCGGCAGAAAGGCTTAGACCTGGGCTTGCTACACAGCATTCTAGTGCAACAGGTGGCCGCCATTTCGGTGGTACCAAGGTGCGCAACAGGGGCTAACCCAACGTCTCACCCTCACATTAAGCATCGCCTGAAAGCAGCTAAGCTCAGAGCACCACTTGTGGTGCACAGGATTCACTCCTGGGACCTCTATATAGTACTTCAGGCACTAATGTTGGCACTTTTTTGAGCCCCTCTCCCTAGTCCACTTTCTAGTTTTGTCCTCGGAAGTGGCCTTCTCAATAGGGATGCCCTTAATCAGAAGGGTATCAGAACTGGGGGATTTTTTCCTGTACATTTTCCATGGGGATAGAGCTGCACTGCACTCGCATCCAGACTCTCTCAAAGATGAATACCACAATCCAGTTTTGTCCTGGGAAATGACATTCTCAATTGGAATGCCCTCAATCAGAAGGGTTTCAGAGCTGGGGTGTTTTTCCTGTGGATCCAGTTTTGTTCATTTTTCATGAGGAGCGACTTGTACTGCACTCACAGCCAGACTTTATCCCGAAGGATTAATACCACATTCCACAGGGTGCAGGAGGTAGTCTTGCCCTCCTCTTTTCCCCTAACCCATCCTCAGGAGGAGGAGGAAAAGTGGTTCAGGCTGGACATACAAAGGGCCCTTCATATAGGTCAGGAGAGGACTCCATCATGTCGCAGGTCACTGGCTCCTTTCGTAACTCAAAGTATTAGAGCCTGGGGATCTAGGGCACTCAGACATACCAGCGTCCACTGGATTCAGAGATGTATAGTCCTGGCCTATAAGGCTGGGTGTTTCACTTGCAGGTTCCTTACTGGGAGATATGCAAGGCAGCCACATGAGCATCATTACACACCCTCGAAGCATTATAGCACTCAAGCCTCGGCCTCAACAGTCTGTAGAAGGAGAGTCCCCCAGGCCAGTAACAATAGGGCACCCCTCCATCTGCTCCCTGCGACCCCACCCTGTTTGGGGTACTGCTTTGGTACGTCTTTATGTAGGACTGCTGTGCAAGTATCGACACTCACAGAGAGAATTGGATTCACTTACCTATTAATCTACCCACGCAGCAGTCGGGATCCATAGGTCCAGGTCGCAGGGAAGGGATCCAGACAGGGGTAGTTTACTGACCTATTTTAGTAGGCTTGTAGCCTAGGCCTTGGACCCTTGTGTCAGCATAGGTTCAAACTGGGACACTGATGTAAAGTGTACCTAACGTTTTGGTAGCATTAAAGGATTGGTCAAGGTGTACCATCTGATCTGGCCTCATATTGAGGCTCCTTACTCCTGTGCTCAAGAAACCTTTCCACACACTGGAATGGGATCGTCCCCTAGGATCTGGATCCAGCTTCAATTTTAATCTCTGCCTCCTGCTGGCGCATTCGGGGAACAACCCTTTGTAGGACTACTCTGCACGTAGACACACCGAAGGAGAACTGACAGGTTAGTAAATCCAATTCTTTCTGAGCCTTTGGTGAAAAAAGTTCAAGACTTACAAAGTATTTTGTGGTGTCAAGTGTCCAAAGACCAACAATTTCCTTTATAAAAATATACATCAGCTGCCTTACATTATTGGTTACAATACTGTTACTGCAACATTTTGTGACCGGAATAGAGAACTCTAGAGCTTTCATATTTCAAGTGCAAAGTGAGACTTGCACTTCATAGTTCTGACCTTTCCACTAGCAATTAACCTTTCCCCAGCTCCTTTTTCAATAATATTAGAATGCTTGGCAAACTAAAACACAGATAAAATGTCCCCATCTGTAAAAGGGAAATAGAGGCATGGAAAGGTTAGAAAGCAGTGAAGTGATCAGAAGAGATATCCTTATTGTTACCTGCTCTTATCAATAAAGATCACTTCCTCCCAGCAACCTGTTGTGGCAAAGCCCTGCATCTTCCTCCAGCTCCAGAAGGCTCACACCACAAAGAAAGCTCTTTTTAGGCTTCTTACTCCCCAAATTTGGGTCTCTGAGGTTACAGGCGCTCCAGCAGACCTTCCATTCCAACTTGCTCCTTCCCACAATACTTGAGAGGCATCCTCAACACACAGCAGCTGGGAAGCGGTGGTTCCCTGTTTAAAGGGTCAGCAGCCTGACCTGCCTGTACCCTACACCCCCATGTTAGATTAACTCCAGAGAGCATTTCAACTGCAACCAAGATGTTGACAGAAAGTCACTTCCCGGAGACTCCTCACATCACCCTCTTATTCTGGACCACAATGAAGAAATCAGAACTGACTTGCAGCATTCAGCACACACCTTTGTCTTCCTAGCACCCATCATAAAACCAAATACGTTTGAACTCTTGTTTATTCACATACTTTTGGAATAATGAAGCTTTGCTTTGGCAACTGACAAAGTAACAAGGGGATACATCACAGAAATATACATAGAAAGCAGACAACAATGATGCCAAGAACAGAGAAACTCAAACACAGAATCACTAAACCTGAAACTAGTAAGATAACTGTGCAGGAAAACACGTCACCCCAACTGGATACATGAAAAATATCTCAAGGGAACAACAACAGAATATTCTGTACACAATCATGTGGGTTTTTATTATTATAACTTGATCATATTGAGTAATGCTTTGATATATTTATAGCCAACCAAATTTTTATTTTTTCCTCCCTTGGAATTGTAACATGCATGAAAAATTAGTTAATTCCTTTTTTAAAAAATATATGTATTTTAAAGTGCTTGTTGATTAAAGTTGAGTTAACTGACTTCTATTTCTGACATACTATAAGCCTCTAAAGCCCTATGTGACCATCAAGGCTGTAATTTAAATGTGAAGTTTATTATTTTGGCTCACTTGAGATTTGTGGCTGGAACAGTCTTGTATTCAGGAGGGACTACTCTGAACTCCTCTCTTTTGAAAGCATTATCTTGCTGATACAGGTAGATAATGCACAAAATCAGACATCTGAAGTGTAAAGTGACTCCCTTTGCTTAAAGAAACCATTTCCCTTAAGTGTGTTGATGGATCCTTACCAGGAAGCTACAAGGAAACATCTTAAAATGAAACCTCAGCATGCACCTCTCAGGTAATCATTGAAGAGGAAGCCCAGTTAGCTATCTCAAACAATACCATTTCATGGATACCATGAAAGCTCAAAGACGCGGTGATGTGGCCTCTGCTCAAGAAGCCGTTTTTGGACGCCGACTCCCTGGCCAGCTATCGGCCAGTCTCTAACCTTCCCTTTTTAGGGAAAGTTATTGAACGGGTGGTGGCCCAGCAGTTACAGGAGCATCTGGACCGGGTCAGTTTTCTTGATCCCTCGCAGTCTGGGTTTGGCACGGAGACTACTTGTAGCCTTGGTTGAGGACCTACGGTGTGAATTGGATCAGGGCAGATAATTTATTTTGATCTTACTGGATCTTTCAGCGGTGTTTGATACCATTGATCATGAGATGCTGGTGACAAGACTGCAGGACCGAGTCGGGGTGAGTAGGATTGTTCTTGAATGGTTCCACTCATTCCTGGTGCGGAGAACTCAGCGGGTGGTTATTAATTATTATTATTAGCAAGAATGTATANGGGGGGGGGGGGGGGGGGGGGGGGGGGGGGGGGGGGAAGGAGGGGACGACGAAGGAAGGGGAACAGAGGGAGAGACAAGGAGTGTAACATTCACGAAGATGCGAGGTTCTAGCTGTGGAACTGCCTCCCAATGGGAGGCCCGTCTATCTCCAGACCACCCCTCTTTCCAAAGATATTGTAAGACCTGGTTGTTCCGCCGGGCCTTCGGGGGGGTGGGGGGTTGCCTTTTAGCTTTTCTGTGTGGTATTTTAATATTTTAAAATATTTGTAGTATTTTAAATGGATTTTATAGTTTATTTTGATTATGTTGTTCGCCGTCCTGAGCTGCCAATGTGTAGGAATGTGCGGGATATAAATATCTTGTAATAAATAAATAATAATAAATAAAAGCAAAGCATCACAAACCAGCAACATGCTTGAGACTGTGGGTGTTTGTAGACAGACCCGGGGTGGCCACCACTGAGTCCGCTCCAGTGGCAGGTTTAAATGGAGGCTGCTGCCCGCAGCTCTACAGCTGTTGCTGGGGCAACCCCCGGCCAGAAGCAGAGCTGCAGTGGCCCATCTTCGAATACACAGACAACTGCTCTGCCCCCAACTGGTGTTCTGGGTTTGGGCAGCCTACTCCATTCGCGGTGCTCCGGGATGTTCCGGAGCACCGCAAGCAGAGCTGGCCATGCCTGCACCACCTCACCACAGGGTGGGTCGCATTTACATGGACAGGTCACCTGGGGTGGGCGGGAGAGCAGGTGTCTGTCTAAAGACATCTTGCTCAACATAATTGCAGAATTTTGGATACCACATCTAGCATAGCGACAGGGCTGTGGCACTTGGAAATCTTAACTTAAAATTACCTTATGTCTCTATAACTAACCATATGTAAACATTTATTTCCCAACTGGAGACTTTCCAATTCTCAGATAGAGGCTGGACTTTTCGATAAGGGGTTTACCCATTCAAAAGGCGAGTCTTGCTATATTACCATCCTGGATCCTTATTATTCCTTTATCTTGGGTGGCTGGGGGTGAGATTTCTTACCAAAAAAGGAATAAAATCAGCTGAGTAATCCTGAGTTCCTGTGAGAGAGATACTTCTTCTGAAACACAGGTGGATATTTAGGAATGCAGCTAGAACCTTTCACTTTTCTTGGCACCAGAACTGTTGGGGAAGGTGATGCAACACTTCTAGACTTTAAAAAATAAATAAATGGATATCTGTGATCTCATTCATTTTCACTGAAATGTCTAATATTAAACAGGCTTAATTTACACGCCAAGAAGGTTTTAACTGTGAATTTAACAAATCATGGTGCTATCTTTCAACTTCACATTGTTGCCAATTGCTAAAATTCTGGAATTAATCAGACCTTGAGTTAGCAACTTGCAGAGGATGTGAAACATAATGTAGTTCACTGTTCTGCAGATAGATTGGCTCTTTGTGCAATACTGGCAGCAATACCTGTCTGTATGCTAAATGGATAAGATTTGAAATACACATAGGAATTCATTGTCCCCATCAGTGCTTTTTCTGAACGAAGTCTTAACAAAGCAGGCCTCAAACCACCTGAAATGCATTTTACTGTGGCTCCTTCCAGCATCTCTGGTTTGAGCGTACAACTGGCTATATCAAATCAAGACCTAAGAACAGGAGGAAAGAAGTTTAATAGTTAGGTTTTATATAGAGTATGTAACAAGACAGAGCCTAGTGCTTAGGAATAAAATCTGACTTGTGCTCTTGATTTGATTATTATGGTAGGATCATAATTATATCGAGACATTAAGGCACTGGCTGAAACCACATTTCTTCTCAGTTTTCTCAAGCTCCCTCACTAGCAAGGATGTTGAGGGTGAATTTATACTAGAGTCACTCTGATGCTATGATGTTAGGATCATATTACTAGTGATCTTCAGACGGAAGGCCCTATGCAATTTTAAAAAATAATAATGAATTCCATTTTGTATTATATGCAACGTATAAATTGCATCCAGGCCAGAAATACTGAGCCCTTTATTTGCTTTGAAAGCATAATCTGCCACAAGTTCCAGAACTTGTTCTAAACCTAGTTTTGTTCCTAATACCCTGTACTGACTCGAAAGAATCACCCCTCTGTATTATAAATGCTGCACAGGCAATAACCCATTCCCAACGTTACAGGTATGACATGGTTCCATTAATGTTTGTAGAGCATTTGTTCAGTTTTGTTACCAAGCTGAATATGAAAAAAAAGGCAGCTCAGGAATTTGGCTCAAAATCTAAACAACTACTTCTCTTCTTGCAAGTTTCAACTCCTGAAAACTCCCAGTCATAGGGAGCCAAAAGTTTCAATGTTTTCAGGTCTAATCAGTGAGGGAAGGAGGCGATCATACAAAATAGTTCGCTTTTTTTTGTCCCAGCACTGAAAACAAACATGAGGTCACTGCATAAGACTGCAGTTCTTTGCAGGTGGATCCAGATGCACACTTTCCTCCAGAAAACACACTTGCTTTAACTGAGTACACATCAAATTTGGCAAAGAAAAATGTACGACATGAGAAAACTGGAGGAGAACAGAAGAAAGATTCCTTTAAACAGTTTTGGACAATAAATTAGAGTTAAATTTAGGTACCTGGGTGTTTGACTGGAATAGGCTTTTTCTGCAAGTTATAATGCCATCTAGTGGAGAAGGAGCTTCCACTAAAATGTCACTTTTCAAGTTAGCCATTTCAGTCTTTTGGGATTTGTAGCCATTATTTAAATCTGAAGCCCCCATAATGAACTCTTCCACCCACTTTAGACACAAGGATGTCTGACACTAATTCTGGTGAAAAGCATCGGACAATGTGTAGAATGAAAGCCATGAAATATCACAATAAAAACAAATCACACCTAATGGTAACTAAGTAAACTCAGTGGCTTATTTGCAGAGGATGACCACAGATTAGACCAGTAAACTCACAACCATCATGTCTGTGTGGCTGATTAAAGCACCTCCTTCATTTGGCTAGCATTCCTACCTCGCTAATCTCCTGTTCTCCCCAGCCCTTGCTTTTACTTCCCTGCGGCCTGGAGTATCAGCCTGCTAATAGACACACACTCCTTTTTCCTCTCTGGCCGATCATTTATTTCTTCATTGTGTTCTCTTACCACAAATAGTATTCTCTGGGTGTGGCCAGGTTACTAGCCCAATTAAAAGTTTGATGTCTGGAGAAATTAGTTAGGAGGTTCTGAGTATCTACGAGTGAGTCTCTTATGAGATCTGAGTGAGTTGCAGTGGAAAGGAATTTTTTGACAGAGAGAGGTGATTAGGTGTACAGACTCGCATTTCCTGGGAAGCTTCCATAATGGAGGTTAGCTCCAGACAATTCGGTAGCTCTTAATTCCAGCATGGGACATCGACTTCCTTTGACATAAAAGGCTCCTAAACTTCCTTCCTGCCCTGGCAGAAGAGGCAGGCTGACGCCTGCCCTTGCAGTTGCTTCACAGTCTGTCTGCAGGGTTAACCAATTAACTCCCTGCCCCCCCCCCTCCCTTTATGTTAATGAATGCTCATTTTAACTGCAATTTTCTGGCCTTAAATTTATAAGCAGGGTTCTCACTCTCACACCTGTCCTGAAGATTAAAGTCTACAGCCTTCTTTAATGCCTTTAACAGGCCTCAAGGTGCATTACCAATACTAAGAAACAGAGATTCAAGCTAAAAACCTGAGGTAGCTAATGATTTCTGTTTTATAGAGCAAGAGAGCAGGAGAGATGTTAAGTGGCTTGTTTCAAGTCACAAAGAGTTCAGTGATAAAGCTAAAGGGAGAACTCAAGCCCTCCTTGTGCTGAGCATCTTTTTCTTCCCTAACTACAGGAAACTCAGCATGCTCTACCGTGATCATGTAGAGAGATGATTAAGCAGAAAAGTTTCAATTGTTTCAGAAATGCAAAGCCAGCATCAGTCAATATGCAGCATCAGTCTCAGCTTGGGGGTGGGAGGAGGGCAGAGTGCCTATGATCTGTAAAAAAAAGTTTGGCCTTTCAGAAGTATCTGGTGCCTAACCTATCCAATTTAGAGCGTGTCCACCTTGTGTTGGATTTGGTTGGGGATAGACTGGGAATCCTCTTGGCGTATCAACCACTCCACAGCTGATTCCCTAACTGCTCTAGCTGAGCTGTTACTGAGGTCACTCAGACTTATTGGGTGACTTCAACTGCCTCAGGTCCTTCAAATACCAGGGAGACCTGCGCTGACCAAGCGGTGGGAGCAGATGCCTAGGTACAACTGTGTCAATGACCAAGGTCAAGATGTCATTCCACAAATGATCAGGTCATTAATAGAGCAGCCGTTAAGGTCAGTGAGTATATCACCCAAAGCTTTCTGGAAACCAATCTGATCCATCAGTCTTCAGGGGTGGACCAACCTAACCAGTTCATCACCCTGACAAGGACGTAGGAGGGCCGGGATCCGGGCAGTCAGGAGGTAATGATACAACCATGACAAATGGTGTTATAATACCCACCCACCCCCAATAATTGGAACCCCTGTCCCCAGGCTGGTGCAAAACATCAAATCCGATGTGTCTCCTATCTCATGTGCTGGGCTCGATATTATATGGGATAGGCCCATAGTTGTCATGGTAGCCATGAACTACTGCTCTGCCTCTAAAAGTCTGGCCTCCGCATATATGTTGCGATCACCCAGAACAATAAGTCTAGGTGATCTCAACACCACCTCAGAGACCAGCTCAGCTAGAGTAGTCAGGGAATCAACTGTACAGCAGGGTAGTCAGTACACCAAGAGGATCCCCAATCTATCCCCAGCCAAATCCAGCACTAGGTGGACACACTATATCAGATGAGTCAGGCACCAGATACCACCCAAAAGTCAAGGTGTCTTTACAGACCATGGCTACGCCATTTCCCAAGTCTCAGCTGATGCTGCACCGAGTACCTGGCTGGCACCATCTGGACCAATATTGGCCCAGATGCCTCATCCAGCCAGGTCTCTAATGCATATAAGGTGGTGGCTTCATTCTGGATCAAATCATGGACAGTAGATGTTTTATTTGCCACCAATCCTGTTAGATCTTTCAGTGGCCTTTGACACAGGTGTTGTTGACATAACCGCGGGACCTTCTCTGTGGCATCCCACAGGATTCTAGTCAGTCTCGCCTCTTGTTCAACATGTATAGGAGGCTGTTGGGCAAGGTCATTAGGAGGTTTGGGGTGAAGTACAATCCGTATGCTGACAACACTCAGTTGTACCTCTCTTTTTCATCTGACCCAGGTCCTGCGGTCTTGGTGCTTTCCTGATGCCTGGCTGCTGTCAAGGACTGGATGAGGAGGAGAAAGTTGAAGCTGAATCCAGACAAGACCGAGGTGATGACGGTTGACTGGCCTTGTGACCTGGAGGGAGTTGGGACTCCTGTTGTTGATGGAGTTTGCCCCCCTCTGGTCAGTGAGGTCTGCAGCTTTCAAGTGCTTCTGGATCCCTTGCTGTGCCTGGATTACCAGGTTGTTGCGGTGGCCAGAAGCGCTTTTCACCAACTCCATCTGGTGAGAAGGCTGTGGCCTTTTCTTTTGGATCTGACCACTGTCACCCATGCTTTCATCACCTTAAGGCTAGATTACTACAACACGCTCCTGATGACTGTTCAGAGGCTGCAGCTGGTGCAGAATGTGGCGACACTCCTCCTTTCAGGGGCAGGGCACTGGGAGCACATAATACCTGTGCTTCAAAGTCTGCACTGGCTTCCTATAGCTTTCTGGGCACATTTCAAGGTGCTGGTTTTGACTTTTAAAACCCTAAATGGTCTGGGCCCCACATATCTGAAAGACCGCCTGTCAATTTCAGCCCCTGTGATCGGCCAGGAGTGCTTCTCTGTGGGTAACATCCGTTAGTCTTGTTCGTATGACAAGGGCTCTCAGGGAGGCATTCTCTGTTGCTGCCCGTCTTGTGGAACTCCCTTCCCCCACAGGTTCACTTGAGTCCAAGCCTAAGCATCTTCTGGTGGCAGTGTAAGACTTTTCTATTTAAAAAGGCATTTGGTGGGAGGGGATGGGGGGCGGGGGAGGGTTCGGGATGTGGTATTGGGGAGGTCTGGGGTTAGGTTTGTACTTTAATGTTTGTACTTCTTATATATGTTCAATGTGTTTTTATATGTTTTATCTTGTAAACTGCCCTGAGCCTTCTTGAGGGAAGGGCGGGATAAAAATCTAAAATAAATAAATAAAATAAAGGCTCCTGAGCCAATTGAGATCAGATTTTTCTTACCTGAAAGATTTTCCCTGCAGCTTCTTAAGCTAAAGTAACGTATTTTCACTTGGAAGGACAGAAAGGTTAGGGTGTTCTAATCCAACCACACAATGTATCCCCAGATTATCTCTAACAATCCTACAGTAAAATGAAGAACGCACATGCAGTTTTAACATCAAAGAGCAAGTTTGAGCATGCTGCATTTAGAATTCTTCCTTGAGTGATTTAACTCGGCACTGAGTTTCCGATCAATTCAGTTCTAGGTTTTACTGGATTCTAACCTCTTCAGCCACTTTCCCACCAAACCACCATCACATAGTACAGGAATATGACTAAGTGTAGAGCCCAGAAGAATAAGGAATTTTTTCCAAAGCAAGAAACCTCACGGTTCAAAACACTGTTAAAGTCAGAACCATTTCTAAAACAAAAAATGTTCACCTTCAAAAACATTTCACAAAATACATTTCATAATTTACAGTCAACAAACGTAAGATATGTACTTAATTCCTTACCATACATACTTATTAATATTTATCACTAACTAAACTATCACATTTTCTCTTTATTAAGCATTAATTTATTACCATAGTTAGACAAACCATTTTTCCAACTGCCTAAACTGTTTACATGTATACGAATTGTGTACACTTTATACAATTAACTGTTGACCCTGTCAGTGTAGACAGCTGTATAGAATTGTTTTAAAAGAATGCAATTCATTGCAAAAGGACAAAGTTAAGGCAGTTTGAAAAAAGTGTTCAAATTATAATAAATTAATGCTTAACAAAAAATGTGATAGTTTGGTAAGTGATAAATATTAATAAATGTATAGTACGGAATTAAGTACGTATTTGTGGAAACTTTCCAAGGTTTTTACGATGTGATTAATATAGTAATGACAATGTTAAATGATATCACGTCAGTTGCATATGATTCATCGTATCATGGACACATTGATACATTATGTCCCACACTGATATAATGCATCAAAGACAGGTTTTAGAAAATGCACTGACACGCACTACAGACACACTCCCCCATTCCCCTCCCCTAGGAATAAATCACTTCTTAATCTCACTGCTGCCGATGGAATTTTCATTTTGGAGTTTTAAGGATAGAATTAACAATTATTTTGGAATTTTAATCCTATCCTTTAAGGTGTTTGCAATTCTCCCCAATTTTGTGCCACCAGCAAAACTGAGAAGTGCATTGTCTATGCCTTCATCTTATGAAGTTATTGATCAGCACTCTATCGTGCTTGAATGCACTTTGGGGTTTGCAGCCCTCAAACCAGGGGAAGGGAGGCCTGGAGTTTCCTCTAAGATGTTTTACCCGAGCTCTGCACTGCCTGAATGTCAAAGGAAGATCAGCAAAGCTCTAAGCATTTGCTCAACTAAAGATATTATTCGCTAGACCAAAGCCTGATAGGCATTCTGACTGTGTAAGCCTCTTAGTTTTTGTTGAAAGATCATTTTTCAGAAGACAGAGAACTTCAATCTTTACTGAAAATAAGATGGATATAGAATAGTGAAAATACTGTCTATCATATTTTTGTTTTGCTAGTCTTGGAGGTTATTTCTTGTTCTTGCAGGAATGTGGGAATATAAGACCCACTGGTGAGGATCTCTGTGATGTTAAGCAATCATCATTATGGTTACTGAGTGCCATGCAACTTTCCATACCACTACGCATGTACCAGCCACCAGAATTGATTTTTAAATGCTTAATAACTCTGTTTTTGCTGCAACAAGTGCTATAACGTTACAGCAGCACTTGGTGGCTATCTGATACTCCAAGTCTGAGGGCTCAACTCACCCGGGGGAGGCGATCTGGATCACTCAAAATCCTCCCCACGGAGTGAATGAATAAAAGTCATGTAACTTTTCATACTACTGCGCATGCACCAGCCAGCAGAGCTGATTTTTAATGTTTAGTAACTAGGCTTTTGTGGCACCAAGCACTATCGTGGTACAGTAGCTGCACTTGGTGGCCATCTCATACTCCAAGGCTATGAGGTCTGGGGGCTCAACATGTTCGTGGGGTGGGGAGTAGATATGGATAGCTCAAAATCCTCCCCAGGAGTGAGTGAATTGAGGCAAGAGGGTAATTGAAATGAAACTGACTCAAGCTTAAAGTCTTTGTGACAGAGCTGTCTCCTGATAAAGTTACATGATTTTAAAAAGCAGAGTCATGTAACTTTCCTTATGCTTTATTCTAACACAAATGGTGGTCAGCGGCTGCTCGACTGCGCATGCACCAGTCAGCAGAACTGATTTTTTAATGTTTAATTACTCGTTTTTGGCTGCATCAAGCACAATCATACTACAGTAGCACTTGATGGACATCTCAGGCTCCATGGCTGTGGAGGCTGGGGGCTCAACTCGGGGGGAGGGAGAGATTGAGGATTCAAAATTGTCGGGACGCAGTGCATTTTGACCACCAGCAATTAACTTTTAAACAGTTATAACTTTTGATTTTCTGAATGGAACGTCTTCAAACTTTGCATGTATGATAATCCCCAAAAATAAGCCATGGATACATTTTTACAACTGTAGCTCAAGCAGTTTTCTCAAAATAGGGGCTTCAATAGTCCCCTATTTATAATGGAGAGTGGTTCTGCCTTTAATTTTCTTGCTGCTTCTACAACAAGAAAATGAGGTACAGAACATGTCTTCTTGGGATTAGACAACAGTATAAGACCTTGGAAAAAAATATTCTGACAAGAACCCCACCCCACCAATGCAGACCTACACAAAAAATAAAGCAACCTGATGGCCAAAGTCAACTCTATACTGCTCCACCTAGTGAAAAATCACAAGGAATTCTTTCAAGTACACATCAAAGCAAATCCAAAGATTTTAGCATACTAAGTCCCTCCTCAATGATGTTTCACAACTCTAGGGAAACATGGAAGTGGAATAAACTATGCCTTTCACACTGAACCATAATGTAAAAGCATGAAGTTCTTTCATGGACCACTGCAACTCAGACTCTCGCACAACAAAAAGAAACTGCAATCATGCATCCATATTGAGGAAGGTTTTGTTGCACAAAACTAAAAAAATGAAATATATAATCAGATAAGCAGAGGTTCCTTGTATTGCTCAGTCTTCAACTTCACTCTGCTGGTTTGCATATACTAAACCTGTCAATACTGAAATCTATTAGGCTAGCATTCCATTCAGTTCATCATACATTCAGATAGATGAGGACAGAGTAGATGCTAAGTAGATTCCTGTTTATTCAGTGTGCCCTTTCACTTTAGTGTAATCAAACAGATGTCTGCAGGTATATTACTTAACACAACACAAACATAGGAGATTCTGTACGTATTAGAAATCCATTTTCACCTCTATTTTATGTCTGCCTTAAGAATCTCAAGCACTTTAGAGAAGATATTTACCCCTCAGCTCTTGGTCTTTTCTATATGAAAGCTTACAAAAATCTTGCATGTTCTATTTAAGTGATGAGTCTTACCATTAAACAATTCATCTTGACACTAACTTTTTATAGCATTCCCTTGCTGATTTTTAAGTTATTTTACTGTAGCACGTAAGTCCCAGATCCATAGTGCTTGGCACCTAGCAATAAAGACTGCACCTGCCCCAGAGAGATTACCTGTGTTTCTAGACACAAATTATAATTTGAAAGAATTTTAAACTCTCCTTTACTTTTCATTGCAATACTGTGACAGACTTGGTGTAAACGGTTTGCACTTCTGGACCACCAGCATAAATATATGCTTCTGAAGGTTTTCCATCACAACAGGTAAATGTTTAAATTTCCTCACATATCATTACACGTTCCCATGAATACTTTCTGAAAAAAGGACACCAATGTAATTTTGGGACTAACCTACTGAATGCTGTCGACTTAAGGTGACTTTTTTAAAATGATCATCATCATGGAACTTATGCCATGCTGGAACTTGGTTTCAGGAATACAAATAAAACTATTGGTAAGATTTCCATTTTCTCGATTCCCAAAAATGTAAACTACAGATGCTGTGCAGTGCAAAAGAACGTAGATAAATCTAGAACTATTTCAGCCATCAGCAATATGTAGCAAACTGTTTTGGTGCTCAGCAGCACTTCCACAGATCAAGTCAAGGATTAGATTAATGTAATGTGGAATAATTTGAGAGGAAAATAAAAACATAGCTATGGTAGCCTACTTTAATATTTACGAAGTCTATGACAAAAAATAAAAGTACTTACTGGAAACCTGGCATAGATAAGGCAAACTGATTTACCATGCTCATAGGAACAAGGGGGACTAGCAAAATGTCAAAATTCTCATAACAGTATCACATTATAACAGCTAGCTGTCAGTGACAGACCTCTTTTAGAAGAGGGCCAAAGGAGAGGTCTTGAGACCACAAAGGATCTTCTCTTCTACAGTTACAAAGAGTAAAAACATGGGAATTATGCACACACTCTCAGTTGGTTGGACCATCATGTGTGAGAGTTGGGAGTTTGGGGCAATTTGGTGTCTTTTTGACTAAGTTCAAGGTGAAAACAACCTTGAAGACAGCCAATATAAAAAGTATCAGCAAGTATCAGTTACGACACCAACACTTACCAAAATTGTGTGGTTTGGGGGTCATATTTCTCTTTTTCAAAGTCTCTCTCCCCCCTTTATGTGGCTGTGCGAAAGTCCTATGCAGCAAGAAAGCATGTAAAATTTGAAAGTGTTGGTTAGTCCTCCCATTCCCTTGTACTCACCCTGATCAATGGAGTGCTGAGGCAGCTGGCTAAGTTGGCTATTCACTACGCCTGCATATGTCCGCAAAAACTCCTCTTCATTGGCAGTCAACTGGAAAGGGAAAGAAACTAGAGTGACAATCTCCCATTGGTTACCAATCTGAATTGCCTCTTACGTTAGCGGTCTAAATTAAACGTCAAAACATTTCTTTCCAACTGGACTTCCTTTGCTACCACGCTTACCAATTTTCAATCAGGGAGCCCCTTCCTCCATAACATAAACATCCATGCTTGCTCCATTTTTCTATAATTCATCTACTGCAAACTCATTTGAGACAAACAATTGCACAGGAATATCTAAGGATATTTTCTGACCTGTGGTACCTTATTACAGGGTTTGACAAACAAGGTGGAAAGACTCCAAGCTTGACTTTCAGAGCCCAGGATGAGTTTGCAGGGCGGCAGTTAACACAAACATTTTTATTTAGAAAAAGTAGCTTTAACATGGAAATTGGAGAGGCACAACACGTTTTTTGTTGCTTTTTTTTTAAAGAGAGGGTGCACAGTATTCTAGCAGGAGAGTGGTGACACACACATCCTAGAAAAAACCAACAATGGGGCAGTCCAGAGACCCCCCTGTGCCCACCCCACCATGGGGCAGCCCGGAGCTTGCCAGTGGGTCTGTGCCACTGGGCAGACTGCAGCCCAGTGATCCAGGCATGGCCCTAAAGGCCCCTACAAGAACTGGGAGTCCCACTTCTACTCCAGGAAGCAGCCCCCCCATGGGTTTCCAGGAAAGCAGACAGTCAACTTTTTATGTCATGCCAACCTCAATTTTACAATTAAATTGTTGTATACACAGCTTTCCATGATAGGTTTATGAATCATCTCTCTTTATAGTATTTACACTAGGATTCCAGAACTGGAACTTACTATGGAACTAATCATACCAACTATGATTAGACCCTGAACATGACAACTATATCAAATTTATCTCAGGCCAGAGGGGAAAAACAGAGTCACAGCGGGTGGGGCATACATAAATCCAGCAGATGACCTGTGTATTTGAGTCACCATCAATATATAATCTAAATTTGTAGTTTTACAATATTAAAAAATTGAGCTGTACACAAATTGCTCAACAATGATTTCCAGTTTCATCCACTTCATATCACATAATTTGATGTTTGATATATCATCTGGTACATGAACAATGACTGAATCACTGATTACTGAATAGTTTGGCCATAAAAGCAGTCCAGATCAATGGTAGAATAAAGCAAAGCAGAATTGATTGCCTCTCATCATGTTCTGTACAAGGACCTGCACCTACCCCATAGAAATTTAACTCTTGGGTCAAGGAGCATTTTACTCATCATAAATTCCAGCACAGGGTGTTGGGACAATACATTCATGCTTAGGTATTTGGTTGCAGAAAAATTATTTAACTTACATTTGATCCCATCTTCCTAAGCATGAGTAAGACTCTCACTTTCTGCTGAATGTACATCTCCTCCGGACTCTTCCCGGGGACACCCTCACGGTTCATTCCCCTCCTCCCAGTTCCTGGGACTCCTGAATGTGAAACAAGATCAGAACAAGATGAAGAGAGACTGAAGGGTTCAGCTTTTGCTTCCAAAACATTTAATTTCTCCAGGTGTCAGAGTGACAAGTAGCCCTGGATGCTTGGAAAAAAACTCCAAAAGACAGGAAAGGATGTCTGGCCACAGCAATAGACAGTAACAACTGTATCTAGAAGCATCATGATTGTGGCAGTAGGAGTTAGGCATAATTAGTACCTCTGTTTGCTTCAGTTAGAGCAGCTGGGGAAAGGCATGAAACAGACCCCACTTTATAGCAGACATGTAGGATCAAATTACAGGGAGACATATGAGCCATAGGCTCAATTTCTGAAGACAACTGAAAGCCCAATGATGCGAGACACTGAGCTTCTTCAGCTCTTATTCTCTTCTAAGAGGAGTAAAGGCACACAGAAACTCACAGGATTGGGTCTTACATGTGTAACCCAAATGTAAGAACAGACTACTTGAAACTTTACTTATTACACAAATCAGAATCAGTCATGATATCAGGGCTGAAAATGGGCATGAGGCAAGAATTAAAGAATCCCTTCTATAATATCAACTATTTCTATTCCAGTCTACAGACATTCATTCAACAGTAATAATCACAAAAGATAAAGGATGCAATTTGCATATCACTTTATGATGAGCTCTATGGCAAAATAAGTGGGACATTTGGGTAGGAATTTTTTAGGGTTATTGTTGAAGTCCTTTTTCAGTCCATTATCGGACTATGTCTGGAGACAGATACATCCCATTTTTGTAACTACTAAAACAGACTACTGTTTGAGGAAAGGTAACTTAGAACTTTCTTTCCATCACTACTCAATATTGTTGTCAAAAATACTAGCTCTAAAGATGCTGGATATTAACTAGAGCTGAAACAAGGACCCTCACAAATTGAGCAAACCCTTTGAATCCAACAATCCAACTTGAAACAAACTGAGTTATTAATACTATTCCATCAAACACCTGATTGTCATCATTTTGGACATTTTGTTTTCATTTCATTTGTTTTTTCCAGGAACAAAATGTTCCTGGAGAAAACAAACAAGACACAAAGGAAGTGAAATACCTGAAATGGCAAAAAAATCAGGTGCTCAGGTGTCGTTTTAATGTCATTTGCGTGAAGCTTGTACTGCTCTAAGTTTAAAAGTGTGGGTGTTTTTTTCTGTATCAGTTTCACCTCTGAACATGACTGTTCTGTGCCCACAGAATTATTAGAATGTTACAGGAGTACATGACATAACCAGTTTTCTAATGTTATAGCCGGGTACCTTTCACAACTGCCAAGGAAGAGTTGTCACAATTCTAATCCTCAGCTAGCATAATACATGCCAGGTGAGAAGGCTGCGGCCTTTTCTTTCAGACTTCGACCTGGCCACCATCATCCATGCTTTCATCACCTTGAGGCTAGATTACTGCAATGCGCTCTACATGGGGCTACCCTTGATGACCGTTCGGAGGCTGAAGCTGGTGCAGAATGCAGTAGCACGCTCCGAAGTCTACACTGGTTGCCTATAGCTTTCTGGGAACAATTCAAGGTGCTGTTTTTGACCTTTAAAGCCCTAAGCAGTCTGGGTTCCATATATCTAAGAGACCGCCCAGGAGCTTAGCATCCCTTGACCGAACCCGACAAAGCTGGGGGTGGCTAGGTCCCAGGGGCCACTGCCTGGGCCCGCCGCGGGGGCAGTCCTGTACCTGGGCTGGACTGCAGGCGGCCTGCAGGGCAACCCCACATCATGCGGGAGTCCCCATCCCTCACCTGCCTCTGCCTGTTAGTAGCTCTGCAGCAGCAGGGACACCAATCAGGAAATAAAGCTGTTTGTTTACAAAAACTCCTCCCCATGTGAGTGATCAGAAAGTTGTCTTGTAAAGAAGATTCTTCGAGATGGGTCCTAACGTTCTCACAACTGGGTTGTACATGCTCACCCTATTAAAATAACAGACCACGTGATGGTCTCGAGCTCCTCTAGTATAAAAAGCGCTCCCCACCCGCAGAATGACAGTTCCTTCCAACCTTTCTAGGAATAAGAAAATTCCATGCGGAACTGAAAGGGTGGGTTTTGTGAGAATGTTAGGAGACATCTCGAAGAACCTTCTTTACAGGGGAGAAACCTTCTGTTCTTCTTCAAGTGGCTCCTCACAGGCCCTTTTTACATGGTGTCATGGAGAAACATAGGGTCACACACGTGTAACATGGGACTACACAGACTACAAGTCTGGTAAATATGTAATGCCAAAGGTTCCACGTGTATGTAATGTTACAATACATGTAGACTACAAGTCTGACAAATATGTAATACAAAAGGTTCCACATGTATGTGATCTTGCAAGGGAGAACTGTAAAATCCAGATCAGAGATGTAACACGTGACAGCCTACAGGAAATACAAAGAGATAACAAAATGGGTATTGAGGTCTCGCCAGACAGCCTGTTGAGACGTAAATTGACTTCCATGTTTGCCTGGGTTGGGACGTGACCTGACCCACGATTCCCCAAAGGTGAGAACAGAGACAAAGAAGGGGAAAACTATATTAGAGGGGCCGGTGAGTGACCTCGAAGCTCATTCCTACAGCCATCTTGAGATGTGATCTACATACGAAAGGCCAGCCAGCAGCAAGCTGGAGAAAACATCAACTGAGACACATGATTTCACTTTTACCAACTAAGAAGCCAGTACCCAGTCGTCATACCTTTATGACTGAGGAAAAGGAAGCTTATGGAACTTTATAGGGTAAGATACGTAATTTAGGAACTCATCCAGTATAAGTTAGGAATGCGTTATGTTTCCCTTTCATTTCTACAAACCACTCTGTATCAACTATCTTGCTTATGTAATCAATTAAACTTACTTCTCATCTTTATGAAGAAGTGGCGGTGTCTAACATTGGAACACAAGTGAGCTACAAGAGCGCTCAAGCTCTTGCGAACCCAGAGAGTAAAGAGTCTGGAAACGGGAAGGATCGGGTCCTTGTGTGACAAAGGAGTTTTATTGTGGCAGACTTGAATTAGCCAGAGAGAGAAACTAGTTTAAGAGAACTGTGCACAAGGGAAAATGAGTCACTCAAACCCGGTAAAGTGGGGGTGCGGACCCTCCAGACCCGTGACAGTGGGGCCCCAACAAGTAAGGGTAATGCTCAGCTTGTGGACCAATGTGTAGAAAGTAGAGGAGCATACTCAGGTGACTGGACTCCTCTGAGGGGAGTAAACTCCAACCCGTGCAGAGTCTGAAAGCCCCAGGAGTCGGGAACTCAGCTCTGAGGGAGGGAGTAAGCAGATCCTTGAACAGAGTGTGTTGTTTTAGTTTTAATTTTGGGCCAAGGAAAGTAACAAAATTGACAAAAATAGGGCTGCCAAAGCATTTCTCCAAGCTCTTGAAGCCAGAATTGGAAAGAGAGGCACAAGCCAGACACCTCCAAACAGAGGGGAAAACTTAGCAGCAACTGAAGCAGCTGATCCAGGAATTTGAAATGAGCACGAATGGAACGGATGGGAGCGGAGCGGGGGCAGCGAATTCCCCTCCACCAAATTCCCCTCCATCTGACCATCAACCAGGAGATGGAAATGTGCTGCCAAATGTACCCCAAAACCCCCTTCCAACTAACCAGCAGCCAGGGGGACAAGGTTCAAACTCTGAACTCAAGATGGCCAGAATGAGGATGGAACATGAACTCAGGATGGCAAAAATAAAACAGGAAGAAAGAGAGAGAGAGACAGCACCAGATTGAACTCCTGAAGACACAGGTAGCCCTAGGAATGAAGGCACAACTCCCTCCACTAGGCAACACGGGAAACAACGCAGAAGGCAGAATTCAGGACCACGCTGCATTGATCCCACAATGCGAGGGAAATCAAGGCATAGAAGACTACTTCAAAACCGTACATCATGTGTTTCTTCAAGAACAGATCCCGCAAGGGCTGTGGCTCGAATTAGTGTTACCTAAACTCCCAGCGAAGGCAAAACAAGTTTTCAACACAAAAATGGAGGAATCACCAGGACTGACTTTTGATGTTTTCAAACAGGCCTACAGAATCACTCCAGAAACTTTTTGCCAGAAATTACACAGCTTCAAGACGGCAGAGGGTATGTCATATTCAGATGTTTGTAATATTTTGAAACAATATGGAATCAAGTGGCTAGATACAGGGGGGAATGCCACTAAGGAACAAATTATTAATTCTGTATTGCTTGAACAGTTCTATACTTTGTGCAGCCCAAATTTAAAAGCACACCTGCTGAATAAGGAGATCACAAATCTCAAAGAGGCAGGGACAAGTGCTGATGCATTCACCGAAAATGCTATCTTAGCTTATGGGGAAAGGAAGCCACATACTGGGGAAAAATCCAAATAAGGGTTTTACCATAAGCAAAATGGGTACAATCCACAATCTGAACAAGTAAACTTAACCCAGAACAAACCAAATGAGAATGGGGGTGGGGGGAGACAGGGATCACCCAGACTCCAAAGAGCACACACCTCCCAATCCCCTACTAATGATCCAAGACTGTTATAATTGTAAACAAACAGGGCATGTGGTAAGGGAATGCCCCCCCAAAAGAGAGTTTCATAGCCCTACAAGAGAGAGGCTGATGAGATTACTGGGACTGTCAGTGCAAATTTTGTGTCTGTACTTCAACCAGTCCCCAGAGGGCTTAATGATTGCTATACCATACCTAGCCCACCCACAGAAGAACAGTTACTACGAAAACCGGCTAAGATTAACAGAGTAAACTGTGTGGGGAGACTGGACAATGGTGCACAAATGGTGATGATACCGGAAGATTTGATCCCCAAAACATAAAATAAACACTCATAGAAAAGTTGTGGTATCACTGGCAACGGGCGTCAGAGATATTTTGCCCACTGCCACTGTAGAATTGGAGTGGCGAGGTACAAAAGCACCAATCCAAGTCGCTGTCCTCCCAAGGAAAGCACAAAACGAAATGTTGGTGGGGAATGATATAAACAAATGGATGCAGGAACACGGGAAACTAGAGAGCAACCTGGGAAGGGAGGGTGAGGGACAACAAGACTCAGAGAACCCTGAACAAGTTGCACCTCTAACCCTAAAACATGGGAAAACAGAGAACAACCCTAGTGGAGGGGAAGGGTTACAGGAAGACTTTACAGTTCCTGTACCCCAGCCTGGGAACTCCACTCAGGGGCAGGAAAACCCCAAACAGGAGTCCCCAAACCAGCCAGAAGGCAGGGGAGAACAAGACTCGGGGAGGGAACTGCAAGTCTCTGTCTCACATGGGGAACTCCAGGGAATGAAACAAATGTGTCAAACTGATTCTGAAGCCCAGGACTTGCCACCCCACCTTACACAGGAGGGACCCAATCCTGCAGAATCAAACAGAGCAACCACCGCAGGGGGAGAGTTTGAGACTGAAAACGCCCCTACTCAAACCATGGGGTTACACAAGGACCTGGAGGTTTGCTGGCCTACCTTAAGAGAAGGTGGGAAGCGGCTACCTGAACCCAAGCAGAGACAGGCAAGCCAGGAGGCGGAGGATTCTACCTCAGGAGGAGGCGGGAACATGCAGGAAACCTTTCGCGGAATGGAGGAGGAAACAATAGACACCCCTTCCCCAGGGATAGAAATGCACAACCCTGTAGTCCTAAAGGGACAGGAGCATCCGTCCAAGAGTGAACTGCCCACCCCTGCCTGAACCAAGAAGGAACAGGGAAAAGCTGCTGAAAGGCAGACTGGAGGGGAGGAAACGGTTAACAGTGTCCAGAGTCACACATCTACTCTTGATAAACTAAATCCTCTGGAGGTTGGTGTGGGAAAGTCTTAAGGGATACTTGCAAGTTCTCACACCCATGTCACGAAGTCAGACTTCACAAAAAGGACAAAGACACGGTTATACGGACCCAGGGGATCCGGGAGGTACAAACAGAAGCTGGGTGATTAAGCTGAATACAAAGACATCAACCACCGTCACAGCCAAGGGGGAAATGCAAATGCCACATGATAACGCTTGGATTTCCAGTATTACTCCTGGGAAAAAGTGTTTGGAAATGCAGACTTACACAGACAACAGAGGCAGGGTGCTCAGTAGTGTGAAAATTACTCCACATGTCCTCTATTGTCTCCTAATAAAACTTCTGATGGGAACAGACATACAGTCAGTAAGAAACAGGCTGCCAGATAGTCTGGAAACAAGTTTGTGACTGGGGAACAAAGGTTGTTAACAGGACGTTCCAACCCATTTGTCACAGCCTTAGGCAAACACTTACTGATGTACCTTGAAGGGTATATTTCACAGGATCACTCCACTACAACATGGTGAAAAACATGTGAACATGATAGCCCCACACACCAGACGCCAGTCTCAGCATGTTACGAGACTCTGCAATGCCTCTTCACATGCAGTCTAACAGGGGGGCTGTCACAGACAAACATAGGGTTACACACGTGTAACACGGGACTACATGTAGACTACAAGTCGGACAAATATGTAATACAAAAGGTTCCACATGTACGTGATCTTGCAAGGGAGAACTGTAAAATCGAGATCAGAGATGTAACACATGACAGCTTACAGGAAATACAAAGATAACAAAATGGGTATTGAGGTCTCGCCAGACAGCCTGTTGAGATGTAAATTGACTTCCATGTTTGCCTGGATTGGGACGTGACCTGACCCATGATTCCCCAAAGGTGAGAACAGAGACAAAGAAGGGGAAAACTATATAAAAGGGGCCAGTGAGTCACCTCGAAGCTCATTCCTACAGCCATCTTGAGATCTGATCTACATACGAAAGGCCAGCCAGCAGCAAGCTGGAAAAAACATGAACTGAGACACATGATTTCGCTTTTACCAACTAAGAAGCCAGTACCCAGTCGTCATACCTTTATGACTGAGGAAAAGGAAGCTTATGGAACTTTATAGGGTAAGATACATAATTTAGGAACTCATCCAGTATAAGTTAGGAATGTGTTATGTTTACCTTTCATTTCTACTAACCACTCTGTATCAACTATCTTGCTTATGTAATCAATTAACTTACTTCTCATCTTTATGAAGAAGTGGCGGTGTCTAACATTGTAACACAAGTGAGCTACAAGAGCGCTCAAGCTCTTGCGAACCCAGAGAGTAAACAGTCTGTAAACGGGAAGGATCGGACCCTTGTGTAACAAAGGAGTTTCATTGTGGCAGACTTGAATTAGCCAGAGAGAGAAACTAGTTCAAGAGAACTGGGCGCAAGGGAAACCGAGTCACTCAAACCCGGTAAAGTGGGGGTGCGGACCCTCCAAGCCTGCGACACATGGCTCCACTGGGTGGGGGGTCTGTGAGCACACCGGTGCATGGGTGGGGTGTATTCACAGCCGCACATGCATCCCCACTCACCCCTCACTCATCCGCACCAATGGAGTAACCACCGTTTTCCCCAGCTGCTCCGTGCGTCGGGTTGAGTGGGGATGTGTGTTAGGCGGGCGCATGCACCCCTACTCACCACAGGCACTGCATTGTTCACACGGGGCTCTCCCACCCATGAACACACAGAAATCTGTGTGTTCATAGGTGGGAGAGGCCCATGTAAAAAGGGCCACATTCTCACAACTGTCTTTTACTATCCTAGGTAGGAATTTCGGATGTAAAGCAATATCTATTCTATCTTGGAAAATCTGCAAATATGGTTCTGACATTATTATGGCTGCTATTTAACTAACTCTTCTTAATGAAGTTATTGCTAAGGAATACTGTCTTTAAACCCCCACATCATAACTAGTTCATTTGTGCTCCCCATATAATCAATTAATGCTGCCCAGAGGGTGCAAACGAACTGGTTATGGGTGGGGGCAGCATGAATTGATCATGGGGGCACAACTGAACTTGTTTTTGACTGCATTTTGGGCGTCATGTGTTTGATAGCAGCGCCCCCAGGCCCGCTGAGCCGGGCGGCATCCCTAGGTCCGCCAGCGGGACACAAAGAGGGGGGGTCCATCTTGACCAGGGGCCCATTCCACCCTAGCTATGCCCCTGAGACTACCTGTCCTACCATGTTCAATTGTGATCCCTACCATCAGCTGGGGGTGCCCTCTTGCAGTTGCCATCTGTTACCCTTCTCTGTAGGACAGGGGTGCGCAGGAGGGCGTTCTTGGTTGCTGCCCTAGTTTTATAGAACTCCCTTCCCCGGGAGATTTGCTTGAGCCCAAGTCTAAGCATCTTCTGGAGGCAGTGCAAAACTTTTTTACTTGTAAAAGCATTTGGCAGGCAGGGATGAGAGTTGGTTGGTTAATTGGGTAGGGTTGTAGGGAGGGTGGGAATTTTGAGGGAAGGGAGGAAGTGTTTAATAGTTTTGTTGTATAGATATTTATTGTTGTGAGCCACCCTGAGCCCATGTGGGAAGGGCAGTGTATAAATTTGAAAAAAATAAATAAAAAATAGTCAAAGTCAAATGGTGTAAAAATTCTTAATTTCTAGTTCTGAAAGTAAAGCCACTTCATAACATGAAGACTATTGAAATGGATCACTACACTAAACAAAACTGCTGTGCATAAGTCAGGGATCCCATACACAATGGAAGTGCAACGTCACAGAATCACTTTAAGGGGGCATTAAGCCTCATTTTTCTTCCACACACTGGCAGCGTTATCTTGATTGCTAGCTTCTGTGATTGAAATTGTCACTGAGTCCAAATTTGTCCCATAGCTTCCAGCCAATAAAACTGGCATGTTTTAAAAATTCAAGAAATGTAAGCATTCATGTAAGGGTTCTGCTGGTTGAACCAAGCTATATATGTGAGAGACATATATAAAAATAATCAGACTCTACTTTTCTTCTTGTCATCATCTAAAACAAAAATGAAAAATCAAAGTGTGCAAAGAGTTTGCATTGTGTAAACAGCACTCCTGGATGAGTCAGAAATAATGCAACCTTGGGTAGCAGCTTCGAGGGAGAAGCATCACCAAACAGAGACCTTATATATAGCCAAAATTTCTCCAACACTATTTAAATGCATTTCCTATGAAAGGACCTACACTGTTGCCTTGATTTTCATATAGATGACATCTCTGAACAGCCAGCACTTTGTAAATATTCAATGAAGTCTTGCTTTTTAATCAAGTCAACCTCGGGAAAAGAGAAAAACAAGCCAATTACCTAAAAAAAGAACCTGGTTTTTTGTTTGTTTGTTTTTTTAAAGAAAGGAAAAGATCAGTTTTTGCCATGACAACGAAGTCAGGAACATTCTATTTAAATGCCACTTATTTGTGTAGCCTTTGTGATGTGTTCTTTGGCAAGAACATTTATCATCTTCGGATATGCAGAAAGGATTCACTGGGGTGAAGTACAGCAGGGTTCTAAATTAGGGGTTAAATTTACCACTCAGGAAAATGTTCTTGGAGTCATTGTGGACAATACATTGAAATCCTCAGCCGAGTGTGAGGTTGCAGCCCCAAAAGCCCTATTAAAATGTATTTTATGAGTTTTAACAAGTGTTATTTTCTTAAAAAATTGTTTTATTTTATTACTGTTGTAACCCGCCCCAAGCTGCCATTGTGTGCAGGAGGGTGCGGGATATAAATGTGTAGAAATAAATAAATAAATAAATTTGTCCTCAATCCCTGAAGGATACATAACTATTCTCTACCATGTGAGTTTTAAGTACTTTTTAGCATTTCCCCCTCCTCTTGCTTTCATTTTCAGTTATAGTGGGAAAGCTTTATGAAAAGGGAAGGGTTTGCAGAATTTTCTAAAGTGGAGAAGTACTACAAAATTTGAAATACTGTTCACCTCAACCAGCTGACATTAATTTGTACTTATTCCAGCCCTTGGTCTGAGCAAGCATCTCGCAGTACAAGCAGCAAAGACAAGAGTTTACCTGAGCCAACACCCAAATTACCTTGACTAGTAACTTCAGGTCATGGGAGCAGCTATTACTGAAGATACAGGGAAGCCAAAGTTGCAGTCATTTGGGGACTGGGAAGATGTAAGGGGACACCCACCACAATGACAAGATATTAAAACAACGTAAGCTACCCGTAAGTAATATCTTCCAATCTTTAAATCACTAAGTTTGAACAGATATGAATGTCCCTTAACTTGGAGTATCTGTGCACAACAGCTTAACTAGTTAGGCTGAGCAACTAAGCTAAAATACTACTCGTGTGCCCACTGCCCCCAATTATTGATTGTGCTTTGCTGTGTTTCAGTGTTCATTTTGATACATGAAATCTGCAGTCACACCAAGTTGTCTTTAGGAATGTTGTCCTTGGCTGACAGGATGAATTTTAAATGGAAAATCCAGAGTTAGTAAGCACAGTCCAATATGACGTAAGAGAGCAAGCGTCAATAGATGACCAACTCAAAATCCAAAGAAAGGGCCTTAGTGCAAAGATTTTAGTTTGAAATTGAAACATACAAGCAGATTCTCCAAAGGAACATGGGATTCATTCTATTCATTTCATAAGCACAGCAAGGATATTCTAGACGACGACTGAGCAGGTTTTTAAGAGGATAGTACAGAAAGAAGTTTCGTCTGCCCACAGGGTCAGTTGCTCTTATATAATATGAACATATGGAAAGGCAAGAAGATGCCTCCATGGGGAAAAGAGGCAAAAATCCTATTGAAATTAAAGGGTATTATTCACCTCACCCAAACGAGGGAAAAAGTTAAAGTCAAAGTCAGTCTAGAGAAAGCGTAGTTGCTGTGCCAGTCTCAAATTTAAGAGATGGAGACAAAGTAGTTGAGAGGATATATTTAATTGGACTAAATGCTGTTGGTGAGAGTATGCAGGCTTTCAGACCACACAGGGTCCTAACTCAGACTTAAAAAATAAAATAAAATAAAATTTTAAAAATCGACAAGTAGTTTAAAAGTAGGAAATGATTTTTGTTTACCAGTAGGTGGCACTATATACAAACATCCAGAGAGAAATGCCCCACTCCTCCATCTGGACAAATCTCTCCTGCTTCAACAAATTACCTTTAGCTAATTATGGTAACCCTAATTTACCTTATCTCTAATCGGATAGTCAGAACAAAACAATCCTGGAATAAAACGAAGAGGAAGTAGATAACTTGTGTAAATTCAGATTAAGACAACAATTTTGCAAGCACTTACATTTTAGGGGTGCTTCAACATTTGCAATAGAAAAAACAGCTGGTTCAATAAAAAGGGAGAAAAGTAATCTATACTTTCCACCCAGCCCTTGGACTTTCTGGTCTATTTCCTTTTCTCTCTTCTCCATGGACAATATGACCAGTGTGTAATACCCTCCCCTGTTTCAGGAGACAAGGTACAAACTGATTAATTGGCATTGGTCAACCAAGAGGCGGGGGGGGGGGGGGGGGAGTATTTCCCACCCGCACACTCCTAAACCTATCATTTGCTCTCATTTTTATAGCCAAGAGAAAAGTCAAATAAATAATGCAAGAACATAGCAAAACAGATAACTGGAAAGAAAACTCTAGCACCTTTTCAGCCCTCATCAGCACTTCAAAGATATTGGAATCCAAGCAAAGTGGGATAGACTGAATGCTGGAGAAGAGAGAGAGAAAAAGGAAGTTCACCAGTAAGTCCAGGTTTTCCCCTCTACTCCTCCATTGGCAGACAATGACACTGGTGGTGGTGGGTTTCTCAAGTAGTGGTCAGATTTAAAGATGAACAGGCTCCCCACTCACCTCCCAGGAGTGGAGAACCCTCTGAAGTACTTAGCACTCAAAGCTGCATCAGCAAAAACTAGAAGAGCCTCCCTTGCTGTAGCAAAGCAAGCACATATATGAGCCAAGGATATGGTGGTCTACTATAGGTGTAACTAGAGGAGCCCTGGCTAGCAAGAGCTGAACTATTCAGAACCCCACTAGGAAGGGAACTATTATTCCTCACACACTTCTAAGTCAGATGGCTTGTAGGCTTCCATAATGCATGACTTAAACACCTAACAATAATAGGCTCTAACCACCTTTTTACCTATGGCCCTGTGTCTGACTGAGATTAATAGAGCCCTGTCTATTCTGAAGAGTCTGGAAAAGGAGTATGAATTTATGCCCTTCTCACATCAAGGTTACACCACTACTTTTAATAGGCATTTCAGATCTAAGCAGAACAAACACGTGCTCAGTAGAAGATAGAATTGACTTCTGGAAGGAATATAGGGTCAGAACTCCAGACTTGTCTTCATGAAAAATTCATAGCCCTGAGTCCGACAAAACCCCCCGCCAATCTCCATTACATCTCTCTCGTTTCCGACACCAGAAATACCACTTTCAGGGTTAAGGTAACACCAGAAAGTGGTTTCAATAGGGTCTTTAGCCCCATGTTTAATCTCCAAGGGGAGAAACAGTGTGTCACTGGTTGGCTAAGGAAAGTCACCATCCCGAAATCTTCAGAAGTGAGAATGTGATCCTACAAAGGATTGACCCTTGCAGAATACCACACTGGCCAGGACTAAAATCTGTTTTAAAATACTCACCTACAAGAACTTGCAAAGACCGTTTTGGAGGAATTGCAAGCCTTCAAGAACCTCTACCCTTCCTGAATTCATGCACTTCTCACACCATCACTGAAGAAACATGGACAAGGTTATGCCATAAAGCTTGTTTAATCAGCAATCCCCTGGATACCAGTAAACTGCTCAGAACATCCAAATATCTTAAAAGACCAGAGTTGAGAACTCTGGCAGCAGCAGAATGGGATCTTGATTTCAAACTGGCCCATGGCTCAGCAGATCTGGGCAAGCTAGAAGGCACCAGGGGATCTATCTAGAAGCTCACCAGGTCCAAGAACCAAGGCTTTTGTAACCAATGAGGATGGTTGCGGTCTCTCCCCCTAATCCTCTGCAGCACACAAGAGATTGGAAGAAAGGGAGTGGACAGAACAGGTCAGTGGCCAAGGAAAAGACAGGATACCTATATTTTGCTGTCTTGCTAAGAACCTTTGTACCTTCTCATTTCCCACAACGGTGAACTGGTTAAGGATAGGTTTCCTAAAGTTACACACCATCAGGCAGCAAACGTCATTGCTCAGTGACTATTCCCCCAGGTCTAGGCTTTACCAACTCAGTCCACTGTCAAGCTGCTGTTTCTATAAACCTGTAGCTCTCTACCCAGTCACATAGGCACACTTTTTTTTTGCAGGTGAACAGAATGAATGCTTTCTTGCCAGCTCACATAGGACAGGGGTAGGGGAACCTTTTTCCTCCCCGAGACCATTTTGAAAATTAATACAAGCTCTGAGGACAACATAGAAGTTGGGGGTGGGTGGGCATTCAGTAAGAGCAGAGTCCATTTTCTGCTATGGGTCTCACCCCTATCTGTGTGCATGCCATTTTCTCTGCTCCCTTACCCCAAGCTGAGTTTTTCAGTGCTTCAGGGAAGAAACTGGGTCCAAAGCCCAAATCCAGGTACTGGAAAAGGGCCACATAAGATCTCGTACACAGCATTTGGCCTCCAGGCCAGAGGTTCCCCACCCCTGAGAGGCTCTCACTGTGGAATTGTTGATGTAGTAATTACCTGGCCCTCCATCAAATGGGGGAACTCCACAAGGGTTAGATGGACCCAGAGAACTATCCATGCAGGAAGATGGTCACTTGCCATCTTCTTGCGATTTGACAGTCTAGCCATCTAGACTCCAACATAACCGTGTTCTGGTGTATAAAGTTATTACTTGCAGTATCCAAGAATTTCAACAACAGAATTAACTTTGACCTCAAATCTCTGAGCAGATAGATGAAGGTATGTTGGCTCAGGATGGAGACTGCATTAGATCATGTAGGCAGTTTGCAAGGGGACTACCTATCTCCCAAGGGAGTACCTTCATGTCCCCATTAGACCAGCTACAGAAAGTCCTAACATTAGTGCACACGGGATGGCATTTTTCAGAAATAGGGCTCTTCCCTTTGGCACTTCATCCTCTTTAAGAATTTCTATCAAGATGTGAGTGATACCAGTAGCTCTACAGAAAGAGAGGAGGGCATATGTCTACCCCTACTTCGGCAACTTCCTGATCATGTCATCATGGCAAAATAGTGAGAGAATCCGAACTTCAGGCTCAGAGATTAATAATGAACTGAGAAAGAGTTCCCTGATGTTGTCCCAAAAATTACTCCACTGCAGTTACTCTCCTGTTCAAGGAGAGAATGGAGAAGTTGTTGACTCGTATCCTGTCAACTAAGATGATGAAGATGGCAAGCAAAGTTGCTGGGCTTCATGGTCTCCTGTACAGATATCCAACAAGATCATGTTTCCATTTGTGGTTGCTACAATTGTTTCTGTGGCAGAATCAGAAGATCCAATCTTGTTTTCACCTAGTTGTGCTTCAGTCAAGGCATGCCCATACAGGAGCCAAAGAACAGAACAGTCGCAGATGCCAACGTGTCAGGCTGAGGAGCTCATTATGTGTATTTAGTTACTTGGAAACACGGTTGGCCCACATAGCAAAGATCAAAGAAGAAACGGCCATGTGGTTGTATAGATCCCAAGCCAAAAGGCGTAAAGACATTTTGCTTCGCTGTCCCAAGGCAGGAAGAATCCAAGAGTCTTCAGAAGGGGAATGTCCATCCTCTAGACACACACCAGACAACCTGGAACCATACAACACCCAAACCAAGGAAGGGCATTACCCACCAGTCCAAGTACCTACCAGGAAAGAGGAAGAGACTGAATGATCCCCTTAGCAAGTGGTTGTGAAGAGGTGAACGATATCAGCCAAACTTTTAAAAACAAGCACTTCAACAAATGACAGGCAGAAAGTCTGAACTCTATACTACTTCTACCTTTAACAGTCCGCAGTTCTGCATAACATGTCTTAGGCCACTTGCCCACATTACCATGCTGCCAAATCTCCCGGCAGGGATATCAACTGGCAGGGAATACTTATGCTGGCTGTGCATGTGGGTGCTTGTAAAAAGCCGCTGTACAGTGACTTTTTTTCTTTCAATTGTCAGGGTTGGATTTTGAACCCTGACAAATCAAAAGAAAAAAAGCTGCTGTACACGGTTTTTTTCACAAGCGCCCACATGCACAGCACACCGTAAGAATCCCCCATCAGGAGATTTCCCTGTCGGGAGATTCAGTGGCGTGGTAACATGAGCAAGTGGCCTAGGTCTCATCAAAAGAGCTGACAAAGAGAAACAGCAGTGACTGAAGTGCTAAAGGTTCAGCTAACAAGGGGAAAAGCCATGCAGAGACCAACTCCACCAAAAAAAAGAGGGTTTTATTTATTTATCCAATTTTTAGCATGCCCTTCCCAAACGGCTCAGGGTGGCTTACAACACACACAAAATAGAGCCACACAATCCTCCTGATTTGCTATATCCCTGGATCTTTGTTCTATCAGTGCCCTCGTCCTAGCTGGGGTTTGCCCCACTAAGTACTGAAGCGAAAAGCCCAGCCTTTTCAGCAAGGCTGCCGCATAGCGTAGCCAGGGGTAGGGCCGAGCTCCTTCATGCATTAGTTCTTCTTTCAAACCGAGAGTTTGCAAGGCATCTGGCGAGCAGACACATAACTTGCCCCAGTACCTCAAAAGCGATAACCTGGTGTTCTACAGGGGGAACATCTAACTCTGTCCTTACCACTGCACCGGGAACGCTACTCCTCACTTTAAGAACTCTTCGAAGGAAATAGTTTTGTACCCGCTCCAAAATCAGCTTATCCGGGAACACTACACACTCTGTTCCAAAAGGTCAGCATAGGTATTATCTTTACTCGGAACACCTCCAGTATCATGGAGATGGGTAACCCATACGAGAGGATAAAGGCCTTCAAAATGGCCTTAACTGCAGTAAGTGCAAGCCTTGCTCTATTGCTGAGATGTTAATTCCAAGTACACCTAGAGGTGATTATAGTACCCAAATACATGAAAAGTGTTGCACTGCCTTGAAGATGCTTAGGCTCAGGATAAAACAAACCTCCAGGGGAAGGGAGTTCCACAAAGCTGGGGTAGCGACTGAACACGCTCCTGCGCACCCCTGCCCTTCAGACAAGGATAGCGGATGGAACCTGCAAGAGGAAGCTCCCAGATGACTGCAGGGGCTGCAATAGAATATGGTAGGACAGGCAGTCTCTCAGATATGTAGGGCCTAGACTGTCTAGGGGGTTAAAAGGTCAAAACTAACACCCTGAATTGTGCCTGGAAAGATATAGGCAGCCAGTGCAGACTTTGGAGTACTGGTGAAATGTGATCCCTTAGACTCCTCCCCAAAAGGAACTAAACTTCTGTGTTCTGCACCAGCTGAAGCTACTAAACAGTCAGCAAGGGCAGCCCCCCCCCCCGTAGAGTGCATTGCAGTAATCTAACCTTGAGATGATGAAAGCATGGATGACAGTGGCCAGATCACAGTTAGAAAGAAAAGGCCACAGTCTCATCACCAGAAAGAGTTGGTGAAAAGCACTCCTGACCAGTACTGCAACTCAGACTGACCAGAAGGGGCTGGACTCCATCAATAACAGGAGTCCCAATTCTCTCCTGGGATTGGGATTCCTGTTATCAATCGAGTCACAGAACCAACCAACCATCACCACTTCAATCTTGTCAGAATTTAACTTCCATCAGCTCAGCCTCATGCAGTCCCTGACGGCAGCCAGGCATTGGGTAAGCACCAAGACTGCAGGGTCTAGGTTGGATGAAAAAAAGAGAGAGGTAGGTGTCACCAACATATTAATGACACTTCACCCCAAACCTTCAAATGATCTTGCTCAGTGGCCTCCGATACACATTGTGCAAGAGGGGGGACATAATAGAACCTGCAGGAACCCACAGGGAAGATCACGAGGGACAAAAAACAATCGTCCATCGCCACCCACCAAGTCCTCCCTGACAGGAAAGAATGGAGTCACATAAGGGAAGCCCTGTGCAACCCTGCCAGATCCCACAGTCATGTCACCACCACCTCATGATCAACTGTATCAAAGGCCACTGAAAGATCTAGTAGCAAAACCAACAGGGTAAAATTTCCCTTATCCATCATCAGGTGCAGATCGTCAACCAAGGCCACAAGTGCAGTCTCCATGCCATACCCAGGACAAAAACCCAACTGAAACAGGTCCAGAAATCCAACGGCATCACGATGAGCCTGGAGTTGCTGGGCAACTACCCGTTCAATAACCTTCCCTAAAAAGGAAAGGTTAGTGACAGGCTGACAGCTGGCTGGGGAGTCAGCACCCGAAGGTGATTTCTTAATCAAGAGCCAAACAACTGCACTTTAAGGGCATCGGGCACCCTACCTACCCAAAGGAAGACGTTGACAACCCCAGCCAGCAACGGCCCCAATGTCTCCCAGCTTGCTTTCACCAGCCAGGACAGGCAAAGATCTAATTCACAACTGGTTGCCTTCATCACCCCAAGCGCCTCCACCGCATCCGTGGGTGAGACCAACTGAAACTGATCCAAACTAAACAGGACAAGACTGAGCTTCTGTAACCCCAAACTCTGATCCTGCAGTCAAGTGGCAACACCTAAGTTGGGTTGAACACAAGCAATTTTGTCTGCAAAGTAATAAAAATGTCACAGCAGGCATTAGATGACTCAACTTCTTGGTGGAGACAGGGTGGATCAACCAGGCCTCTCACCACCTGGAACAGCTCTACTCCACAAGACTTTGCAAGTGCTATGATAGTGGAGAAAAAAGTTTTCTTTGCCGCCATCACAGCCATGGTATAGTCCTTCAAAAACAATGCTGTAATCAGTCAGCTTCAGCTCAAGTTGAGCACCACCTGTGTAACCGCCTACCTTCCCACTTCAACTACCTCGGGTCCGCCGTATACCAGGGGGACTGTCGTAAATGCAGCGAGAGCAGATCCCTGGGTGCAACCATGTTGATAGTCATGGTCACGATGCCATTCCAAACGACAACCAGGTCATCAACAGAGCAGCAGTCATATCCCCCAGAGAGCTCTGGAAACCAATTGGGTCCATCAGTCTCTGGGGGTGGGCCAACCAAACTGGTCCACCACCCAGAGGCAGGCATAGGACGGCTGGGATCTGGACCTTTAGAAATTAACATGACTGTTAATTTACTCAAAGCAAAAAGAAACTGGTTTAGTTGAGCTGAAGGGGTGTGCTTCAGCTCAAATTCCTAAAAGCTGTGGAAAGAGAATAAATTCCTAAAAGCTGTGGAAATCTTACTTTTGTTAAATACATAGTGCTAGACTACATATTAGAGAAAATCTTTCAGTGAAATTTAAGTTCTTCCTACTGCCCTTCAGCATAGCTGGTTTCGTGTACAAGTAAAAAATGGGTCTTGAGTCAAACTTTCCCCCTGACTACTCATTTCTCCTTAAGACCCATTTTTAATTGCTTCCCCTTTTCCCACTCAAGTAGTTTACAGTGGTATATTGCACATTGTTGAGTCCAGCTATTCATACTTGATCTAACCTCTATGTTTTGCATCACATACATCATATGTTGTGTTACGAAGTATACCTGCCATTCAGAGCATACACCAAACAAATGTATGGTACATCTGAAAAAATGAAGCTTGACAATCTATTACAAGAGCTTTCCCTCCTTACCTGCTTCTGAAAAACTGCTCAAGAATAGATAATTTGAGTATTTAATTCTGTTCAAAGATCACAGATTGGGAAAATGGGAAGCAATTGCCCTGTGGAAACAAAACATTCATTTTTAGTACACAGACCAAGAAACAACAAGACACTTCAAAGATTGTGAACTCTTTTACTCTATACAGTAGAGAACATTCACAAAATTGAAGTCTTACTAAATACTGCAAGAATATGATTCTAAGAGGCTTCTGGTTTTACGTTTTAACCAACCACCACCAAGAAAACGCCCTCAGGACAAGAAAATGGAATTAGTGTTTATTCAATAAATGCTGGGAAAACAGTTACTTAATTTGGGCTGATTTATCATCATTTATATAGCACCACAATATACCTAGTACTGTACAATCAGACATGCCCCTATCCCAAGCGTTTTACAATCTAAGGAGGGGACAAGGTGAGACACATTTATGAAGTTGAGAAGTTATGATGTATGTACTTAGCAGGGGAGGAGACACTGAGTGAAAGGATGGGAAAGGGAGCAGCAGAGATCAGGATGTGTAGCTTGTTTTTACAGTGGATGACCCTGCTCCCTAGCTTGAATCCATTGTCAGGGAAATATGCTAAATGTTATACCAGGAACTGAAATATCAAAGATGCAAAACTTATCCATGTACATTTTCACACTACAGTAAAATTAAACTAGATCCAATTCAGACAAGAATTCTGGAACAAAGTTTCATTCCCAGGGATGCTTCATATCACTGGTAATGTAAGCCAAAGCCCTCCAATGCCCTTATTTCTGAACATCTGCACAAAATCTGGGGGGAAAAAAGAACTTCTAAAAAAGTTAACCCCCAAAAAATAAGTTTTAGTTTCTTGTTCAAATATCACTTTCAGTTTAAAAAAATAAATAAATAAATAAATAAATAAATCAGGATGTGCTCAAGCCACCTTTAAATTTTTTTATTTTTTTTTATACAGTCCAACATAGAACACATATCCTTGGACAATTAAAAAATTATTATTTTTGTCTGGGTAACAACCAATGTAATTCATCACTTCAGAATACTGGTAAACAAGGAGAGAGAGAGAGAATGATGCTTCTAGATCAAATTAGCTCTTGGTTATATGCATGGAAGTCTAGTACAACAAGTAAGTATACAACACTTCAGTGTTTGGTCAGACTAGCTTATTGAATCTTATGTGAGGCAGAAAAATTTCTGGAAAGAAGCTTTTAAATATTAGCTACTTGCCTGTTGGTCATACACATCTTGCATTGGCATTTTTGAACCCATTTTATTGCCACAACTAAGAACTGAGGTTAGTTAACAACCCTACCATCTCATGGCAACGAGCCTCAGACAAGACAGAACATCTCATGGCAACAAGACTCAGACAAGACAGAACTAGTTCAAAAATTAAATGAACCCCTCTGTTACATGGCCAACGTCTCATTACCATTTGCTCAGGAGAGTCCCATAACCTGGAGCAGGTCATTATGCCATTACTACCAGGCAAACTGCCATGTCTTAATTAAAACCCTCCATGATTAGAGGATTCAATTTACATCCTCACCCACAGACACTAAAATTAAATTTCTAGAACCAATACCAATGATTAAGTTTAGGTGATACACGCTTGTTATTTTCAATCAGAAAACTGGCATCTCTGAATTCTTCCACAGTCAGCACTCTTGCACCATGCCAGGCAGACACTGAAGAAAATGAGGAACTTCACCTTACAGTAACTTCACCCAAGGGATAGTGCCGCTGAAATACCTGTTGACTTTTGCTACTGTGCTCTACAAAGGCACCTGTCAGGAAGGGCATGTTGGAAAAACAGCTCCAGATGACATCACCTTTTGCACCAACAAACCCTAATGACCACTAGGGCACTGGGAGTAGAGTTAGTGTGAGTGTCACTTTAATCTTTCCTGATCTCTGCTTCTAAGCCCCCTCCCAAGTGGGGTGTGCCCAGGAAGCTGCTACTGGACTTCTTCCTTACCTTTCGCCTTTCCTCTCTTCTCTCTCTGACCTTCAACATGACTGGCCACCATGCTGGTGGCAGCTAGCTAGTAAGATCTAGGGATAGGCCTTTCCTATTGCAATGTATTTCTCAATAAAGTAGATTATTTTAATCTAGAAACAATCTCCAAGGTGTTGATTACTTCTAAGCTGTTGCTACTGAGACCTCAAACTGTTTTTGGTTTTTTGACCACTAATAAAATTCCAACAGGGCAGGTGGTGGCGGTTTTTTGTTTGTTTTTGTAAAACAAAAAAGAAAGATGCCTCACTTCTCCCACAGATATAAGAGTTCCAGTTAAGAAAGGATTGTTTAAAGTGTTACCTTTCTCCTTCACTAATTAGTCCGTCCCCCCCCATTTTCACCAACTAAATATGTAATATTGCTCCAAGACTGATTCTCCAGAGCACTAACAGAACCATTTACAGTAGCTAATTGCTATTTTCATTCCTGTAGACTTCAAAGATCACACCCCCTCTCCCCCCACCTGCTACACACACAACTGTGGGGAACTCCTTTAGGAGATGTCAATTCCTTCAGAAGATTAAGTCACACAACACTAAACACTTCTGATACCCTAAAGGACAGAAGGAGAGATGGATTTCACATTGTATTTCTGCCTATATGTAACATGGTGGTTTTCAGCCACTGTCTTTCCCACCGAGACTCATTGAAAATTTTTGCTGGGGATTTCCCTTTTAATTGGGGGTGGGGGCTGTTTACCTGAAATTGCTTGCTTAGAAAAAGGAAGCCCAATCTTGAGCAATTGCTGTTGACTTGGGGAATCTGAAAAAGTACCTGTTTTAATAAAAAACTAAAGTTAAGGGAATCCTTATGTTGCACATGCACATTGCCATGCTCTTCAAATCATTGGATAATCATATCTGTTCTGTGCATTTCACCTGATTATGCTAGCAAATTTATTGAATTGAAAGTATAGGGAAAATCATCTTATGCAGCACATTCATGCAGAATTCAGCTGAGCCATCCGCCGTGCATGACAGGGTGGCATTTTCTCCCCTGCTGCAGCCACCAGAGGCAGGGATCTTCCCCTCCCAACAAGGAAAAGTATCAAAGTGCAATGAAACTAATGTGGCTGTACAAAGACCAGTGCATGGAAACTGACATGCATGTACACAGCCAGTTGCACTGAAATTGACATGACCATGCGGTAGTCCTCCCTCCATTAGTCACCTCCCTTCCTTCTGCTTGCCGTATGATTCCAGCTGTTGCCTCCCATCATCTTTCTCCTCCCAGAATGCTCCCCTCCATCTTCTTTCCCCTCGCAGAACAAGGTAGGTTGGTGTATGTGCATGTGTGTGTATGTAGTAAAACCAGTTAGAAGTGATGAACCGATGACCAGAGAGATTGGTAAGGAGGTTCCCAGCTGAGTGCAAGCCTCTCCTGTGCTCCCTGCAGATCAAGCACGCAGCTCAAGCAGCAGCTGCCAGCATCACCTGTCCCCCACCTATCACTGTAGTAAGGAGAAATCCAGGGCAGCACAGCTCCCCCCCACAACCTAAGGCGGTTGAGAGCCCAAGGCTGCTGAGGGCGACAGGCAGATCGGTGTGTCTGTCCTGTGTAGTAACTTCTGTGCAGAGGTACATGTGAAATTATCTTCCTTTAATAATGTTATTCAGACAGCTTCACGCTAGGTGGGATGGGGAATGGCTTTAGGCACATGGAGTCCAATATCATTTGGGATATCACAGCTTTCTGCAGATGATGTGATCACCTCCACCTACCCCTTCCTTAGGATCCTAACCCACAGTATGGGAACTCCTGCTTTAGACCATGTGGTGAAGGCAAAAATGAAAGCTTTCCTCCACAGCTGGGACATATGGTATTTTGTGACTGTCACTTTTTCTAACTAAATACCTTATTAAATTCCATAACCAAAAAGCCTCCCTTCACAATGATGGTTAAGGCTCTTGCAAATTCAATCATGCAATAAAAAGAATGGAAATTGCAAGTTAAGGCTCCTGCCTTATGTGTCATTTAAGCAGTAAAGATGTTGTACATTCTCACATATTGTGCTCACTTACAACTTAGGCTCTATGCATCCACACTTTGCCTTTCAGCTACAATCTTCTTCCTCTGCAAGTTGGGGGCAACACTGAAGCTGGGGACAGGAGGGTGTGAGCTGCCCCCTCACCCCCTTCTTTCCCTCTTTACTGCCTACATGGTACATAGGTTAAGGCAGGAGCTTTTTATTGCATGACTGAATTTGCAAGAGCCTTAACTATCATTGAAAACTGGAGGGTTTTTTATAATGGAATACATCCACTACGCAACCGTGCCAGGGTGGCTGTAGATGCTTTTTACACCTCTCTGGACCTTGCTAAAGGCAACAAACAGGGCCAAATCTATTCTAAAGGTCTTTGTCCTCTCTAGGTAGATTTTTAGAGCTCTCCAAACGTATTCTCTTGGATGTTGCGGATTACGACAAAAGGAAGGCGGCTTTATATTCTGATGTGTGTGAAAATCTGAGCTCAGTCAGGAAGACCCTGTCACGAACTGTGTCCAGGACCACTCCCAAATGGTTCTGTCTGTGCAGGTTGCTTGAAGCTTCTCCCCCCAATTTAGGACAAAACTGTGACTGCAGGCAATTAGTTTGCTGGACTGCCCATTTGAAACTGATGAAAGACTCCACCCTTACAAGAAGATTGCTGAGATAGGGCAATTCCCCATAGCCGTAGGCTTGCTACTAACACCGCCAGAAGCTTTTTAAAAGAGTCTCAGTGAGGCTGCTTGGCTGAACAGAAGCTCCTGGTATGGACAGTGCTGTCCATCGTAGGCAAATCTCAAGGACCTCCTATGAGCAAGTCTTACTAAAATATGGAGATATGCCTCTGAGGTCGAGTGAGGCCAGAAAATCCTCTGGTTGTAGGGCCTGAAGAATTGATTTGAGGGTCTCCATACAGAATTTCCTGGCCCTGATGTGCTTGTTGAGACATTTGAGATCTAGAATGGCTCTGATTTCCCCATTCTTTTTGGGGACGGCGAAGAATATTGAATATAAACTGCAGAGCTTCTCCGATGCTGGAATAGGTTCAATAGCGCCTATGTCTATAAGGTGTTCGATTGCCTGCAGAGTTCTTTGCTGTTTGCTCCCGTCTTCAGACCTGGTAATTAAGATGATGTGTGTCCTGGGCCGAGAGTCGAACTCAATGGCATAGTCATGGAGGATGGTCTCCCATACCCACCAGCCATAGTTATTAATGCCCATTGACAGTGAAGGCTTGTAGCCTTCCCCCTAGGCGAAATGGAGTGGGTGGGGTGTCTAGTCAGGAGTTGGAGGGGCCTGGCTTCTCCAACTTTCCTCTCGAAGAAACCCTCTCTTGTACGACCTCCTCTCCGTCAGCGGTTCCTATTGGCAGTACTACCTCCTCTTCTGAAGGACAAGTGAAAGCAAAAGGATTGTTTAGGTTGGGAGAGATGTCTGGGGGCCCATCTGGTTGGATTAACAGGGAGACCTTTCTTTTTTTCCAGCTCAACCGTCATGACCTTCTCCATGGTGTCCCAGAAGAGTTTTGCTCCCTGGAACGGAGCAGAGGTTAATACCATCTTTGCTTGAAGGTCAGCTTTCCAAGGACGGAACCAGATGACCCATCTTGCAGCTACACTATTTGCCATGGATCTAGCCATAAACTGAGCAGAGTCCAGAGCAGCATCAGCAAGACAGGAAGCTGCAGCTGACAGCTTTTTAAAACCTTCCTTCTGTTCTCTGGTTTGAGCCGAGGTAGACAAGTTCTTAACCCATAAAAACATATCTCTAGCAAAAGTGGATGCTGTAGCTGCTGCTCTGCAAGCCGTAGATGCTGATTCAAAGTCTCTGCAAAGAAAGGACTCCACTTTCCTGTCAAGAGGATCTTTGGAAGCTTTCTCTCCATCCATAGGCAAGACTGAAGCCGTGGCCAGGTCAGAGGCCCTGGCATCTACCTTAGGAAGGACAATTTTTCTGACTGACTCGGAGTGTACAAAAGCGTCTAATTAGGGAATGGGTTACTTTTGCTTTTGCTTTTGCTGGTTGGGCCCACTCAGCATTCAGTAACTTAAGGTATAACAAGGGGACAAGCAATAACGAGCTTTCTTGAAGCTTAGGTGGGAGGACCAAGTTTGCATCCTCCACCAGGTTCTCCTCTGATGGGGGGGGGGTACTGACAGACCAATATGGGTTGCCACCTGCGAAACCATTGGCTCAAAGAGTTCTGGGTGAAAGATTCTCGCCCCAGTCTTGGATACTGGGCCCTGGGGCTCTCTCTATGGGATTTCCCGCTCCTCTTTAACATCTTGTTTAGAGGAAACTAGATCATGGGGTGTCAATGATACCCCTATTGCCGTCGCTGTGATAACCTCCAAGTGGACAGGAGAAAAAGACCTCTTAAAAGCTTGGTGTGTGGGAACAGGATTCCCTCTGCTCTCCAACCTCTGAGAGGCGGAGGAGCATTCTTGAACGACTGCTGAGCTACCCAAAAGGCAAGAGACACTGGGCTCCTTTGGTTACCAGCGGGTGGCTTAACCACTAACACCAGGGGGGGAGCCCTTTCAGGTTCTGATCCTGAATGAGGTAGATGCCCATGGCAGGGATCTAAGGGGCTGAAAAACCATTCCCCCTACCTGTTAGTCTGGCGTGCCCTTTAGCAGCTCTGCTGAGGCTCTCCAACTCTGAGGAGGAGGAGCCTGTCCCACCTTTTGCAGGGCCTGTGAGTGTTGTGAGAGGCTGCATGACCGGAGCAGCCTGAGCTGGAGGAGAAGGTGCTGCTAGTAGAGGAGGAACGGTGGCGTCTCCACCGTTTCCCTGTGCAATGCCCATAATGGATCCGGTGGTTTAAGAACACAGACAGTGTTTGCGCTGGTTTCTATGGCGGTGGGAACTACCCCGTCCCCGCCTTGCTCCACTGCCAGAGTTCGAGATTGAGCAACAGCAGGACTTCCCACTGGCTTGGAGCCCTTGCTGGGAACAACGTGGGGCAAGGGGACTGGCTCCCCATTACTCACAGTCTCCACTTGGCCAGGGCTCCTCTCAAGATGGGAGGTGCGTTCTTCTGAGGCAAGAACAGGCTGCAGTGCTAGGTGCCCTGCGCACTCCACTTGGGAGCCACAGGTGGGATACTGGGCCCTAGAGGAAGAAGGGCTAGACCCCCTCATCCCATCACCGCTTGGAGTTTTTCCGAGGCAGTAAGGATCCTTGGGGGAGCATTGTCCCTCCATTCTCCATTACCTCAGGAGCTGGTACCTGTTGGGACCACTCAAACCTCATGCTGCCCTCCCTGAACAAGGGGGGGGGGGGACACGACCATTTCTGAGGTGAGGGGCGCTGCTCTTAATGGATCTTTGGGGGACCCCCCCCCCCCCCCAGTGGGTAGCATCAAGGCTTTTGCCATCCTTCCCAGGCACCTGCATCTAACCTTGGGAAGGATGAAAGCTCCCAACTGTGATTCGGTGGGGAAGAGTAAAAACTCCTGGTCAGTGAGTGAGTAGTCTTGGCGGACTAAGCAATTTTAAATATATCGAGGCGAGAAGGAGAAGAGAACCATCAGAACTCCCCTTCCTTTCTGGGCTGTTAGATCCTCATTCTCCCACTCTGGGGCAGTCTGTGCCTTCGACCCAGCATCGCCCACGGAAACCTGCAGGAGCTGTGGGGAGACTGATCTATGAGACCATGTGGGAGAGACTCCCCCAACTTAAATCCTCCCCTGCCCCAACCACAGAGAGAACGGTGCTTGGGTGGAAGGAAAAATAGGCCCAAACCCCAGAAACTGGTGGATGCCCTGAGGCCCCCTAGCGAGTAACTGTTGTCCCAGCCACTGCACTACAGCAGGGGGAATTTGCAGTTTCCTGGCTGCCCTGAGGGAATTGAGGGGGATGGAGCGCTCCTTCATAGTCCTGAGGAGACCGAGGTAAATTCTCCCTGCTTTATGGGAGTAAGTGCCCCTTCCTCTATTGCTTCCTCAGTGAGAGGAGCGTCTCTTTCTGTTCACTGAACAAGCCTTGTGCCTAGAGCAGACATTAAAGGAGGGGAAGCGCTGCTCTCTGAAAAAGAGCAGGAAAGCCTATGCCTATTCTTTTATAGAGGCGGCAGGCTCGGTGCCTAGACTGGCTGCGAGAGCTGCTGCATCTCCACCTGCTAGAGGAGGGGGAGTTTGAGGACCAGGAAAAGGCCCTGCTCCAATGTCAGGAGGGTTGGCTTGGAGGAGTAAGGGCATCCAGACAAGGATTACTCGCCCCCCTCTCGGTCTCCTGAAGACCTCCACTCCTTGGCCTGTCCCGGGGATTCGGAACGTGGCCACGCTGCCAGCACCCCTCAACCTCCACTGAGGAGCTGGGGGTGGGATTCTGGCCCTGAGGGGCTAGGCCCCTCACCCCAATACCACCTTTTAGGCAGAGGCAGCTTGGATCCCTCAGGGGGAGCACCCCCGCGTCTTCTCCCTTCACAGTTGTCCGAGGGAAGAGACCACGGCAGCCCTGCCTCAAACCTCAGGCTGCCCTCCCTAAAAAGGGCCGGGGAGGGGATAGTTCTGAGGTGATGGGGCTTGCTCCTTGGGCCAATAAAAAAGAAGTCCCCCATGGGGAGAACTAGGGACAGGCGGTCCCTCCCTAGGCTCACTACCACTGGGGACAGAAAGAGAAAAAAAAATCAGAAAAGAAAAAAGAAAAGAAACTTAGTTTTTGACAGCTGTGGAGAAACTGCCCTATCCTGCTAGCTTAATTGGAGGCAGGAGCAGATCTGGGAGCCAAACCAGGGTTAGTTCCTCACCTAGGCTAGGTGTCCAAACAAAGACCTGAATCCTGCCTCTAAACAGAGTGGAGCAGCTAAACCAGCAAGGATTGCCTGCCTCCAGAGGAAAGAGAAAATCTAGTGAACATACATACAGATGCTAATTCAGATTGTGCTAGAGTATTGTAGCCTAAACCGTGCTGAAGAACTAACTATAATATACCAGTCTAAGAGGACAGTTAAAACCAGCAATTCAAGGTGTACACAAGGGTTTAAAAGCACTTAAACTGGTACAAGAGCCTAGTGTAGACAGGATCTCTGATATTACAGCTTAGGTAAGGGGAATTGCTCTATGATCAGCAAATGCAGGTGCCTATGGTGCTAGCTGAGTGCATGGTGATCAAAACTAGTTTCCTGAACTCTTTAAAATAATCTAGTCCCTCCTGGGCAAGAGTGGATTGGAAAACTCTCCCCCCTACAATTAACTGAAGTGGTTCTGTTTCCAGTATGTGCAATTGTACTTTGTACTATTTTATACTGACCCCATCCCCTTAGTCTCCTTTCCTAAGATCCCTATTAACTATAAGAGAAAATTAAGTTTAGAGGTTGAATCATTTCTCCAAGAAAAAAAAAAACAACCCTGCAGATCAGCAGCAGAGAATAGGACAGAATCCAAATACCATGGTTCTGTCCGATTCTAACCACTATGCTACTTTTTTCTCTCTCTTTTTTTTTAAAAAAACCCTGAGAATCTTAAGTGTTCGGCTTTTATGGACCTTAAGAAATATGATCCAAAAATATTCTGTAACAGGAGAGTTTGGGGTGTGGGAAGGAAGATGATGACTAAGGTCCAAAATGTAAAAAGCAGAGCTTAGTAGACAGCTGAGTAACAGCTGAGCCACAACCAGAGCACACAGCTTTGCTCACCATCTTAAATGTCCCAGTAGATTCATGCCTGCCATTCTAGGGGCTGGCTAATTTTCTGGCTTAATAAGAGTACTAGCTAAGAAGTGTGCTACTTTACTTTTTTTGGTTGGGGAGAAGGTATGCAGGTTGGAAA
>QEPC01009251.1:6133830-6146352 GCA_003113815.1 Sphenodon punctatus
CCCAGCATGCTTTGTGTGGCCCACCTGAACTCCCACTCAGGCCTGGAAACTCCACTGGGCCTACCCACATGGTCACCATGTGCTTTTGCTTACTGTAAACAACTGATTCCCCTACCTGTCTTTCCAGCCATACTCATGTTCAGTTCAGCTTTCACCACAGGGCGGAGTAGTTGCATGGCAGTATGGCATAGCAATAAGCTGCTTTGGTGGCCAGAAGCACTTGCCCTTGAGGATTTTGGGGAGGGGGGTATAGTAGCCTGCAGCATGCCTGTACCTCTGCACTTCCTATTGCCATTCACAGATTCGGCTAGCCTGCAACTGCCAATAAGAGAATGAAGAACTTCAGGGCTGCAGCTTGCTTGCCTACAAATGTCAATAGGGTGTACACAGGGAAAGGAAAGAGAAGGAAATAGTAGGAGGGAGGAAGGTCTGGATGGGCCAGAGGAAAACACTCTGGAAGCATTTCTAAAGGTTTTATGGAACATTAAAAAAACAAAACACATTTTAAATGGCTTTATTAAACTTTTTTAAAAGGATCATTGAAGTGTCACTGATTTGTGCTAGCACTCCAGTTAATGTGCCGGCACAAGGCATCCCCGATCTCTCCAGCTATATGCAGCTCCACTCTATTCAGCTAATCCTGGAACAGGGGCACTGGCTCACCAGAGGTAACTGGGAGGTGGGTGGGGGGAGAAGAGGGGGAAGGAAAGATTCTCCAATGAAGCTCTGCCAGTCTCAAAGATGTTGTGGAAAACAGACAGTGGTTGTTAGCAGGGGAGTGGTCTCCAAAATGAAAGAGTAGGAGCCCAGATGAGATGACAGAGTGGAATGTAATTGGGACAGTGACTCGTCTGGATGTTTCTGAACTGCCTGAGGAAAGAAAGTTACTAATGAAGGCTGGAGCTTCCTTGCTGTTGCAGAGGTGCCCTGGTGAGTGGCGGAAACCTTTTCCACCCCAACTGTATGGTATACAGAAGATACTAAAGAGGGGGTACAAGAGGCAGACGTTTGACTGGGGTTTCCCCACAACAGACTAGACCCCAATACAACTGTGTGCTGCTACCTGCCCTTATGTCACTGAGTCATAGATGTGAGAAACCAAGAGGAGACTGATGTCTTTCACTTTCAATTTTTTCTACAGGCACTCAATGAAGTATGCAATTTGCGCAATAAGATCAGAGCTCTGCACAGCAAAAGGTTATTTCCAGCTACCAAGTGATAGCAGGTATAAAACCAGGTATGAACCCACATGGGTGGGTGGGGATAGCAGGGGCTGGGATGCTTCCCAGAGTGATATCCTCGAAGAAAGAAATAGCTGGGGCAGCTTCTTCTTCCCATGGTTCAGCGTGGCTGAGAGTCATCACAGGGGGCGGGATACTGGGAATGGGGGTTTGGCGTGCAGCAGGGAAGAATGCTTGCCCATGTATTAGGTTCGTCACATTAAGCCTGTGAATGGTGACTACTCATAAGGCAGAAGGAAAACATGCAGAGGGCTGCCCATTTATTAGGCTCTACACATTAGACATACAAGTGGGAGCTGCATGGACCAAACCCGAACTACAGTGGGCTATCATCTTGTTTATCAACACCCTTTGCCCATCTTTGCATGCGTGTGTGTGCGTGCAACTTCTACCACAGATTCAAAGATTTCTATTCCAAAAAATGCAGATTGATTTTGATGCACGGAAATGTTCTACCATCTGTAGTTTTTGGTTTGTTGCAGTTTTATGATGGACAATTGCTGGACTTGCAAGTGGTTGGTTTTTTTTGTGGGGAGGAGGTTAAGTTGCTCCTAGTTTCCCGAGAAGCATTTCCTTCCTCTGCAGACAGCTCAGATAGAACATTAGTTTAATGACAATACAATTAACATAATCCTTTGAATTAACTCATTAGCTTGACAGAAGAACTTCAGCAGAAACCTTCTAACATGGAAAGAAAAAAACCCTGAAAGCCTGAATTCAGCAAATTATACAGAGCCCCAACCAATGCCAAATTTCTTGCATTTAAAACTATATTGGTGACAAGGAGAATGTCAAACTGTTAAAAGGTTGAGAAAGCCACACACATCAATGAAGAGAACAACTAGTTTGATCTGCATATGGGAGCCCATATTCAATCACCCTACAAATTTGATTCATTCAGGGTTTAACATTAACAACGTTAAATCACTTTTCAAAAAGACAGATGACTTCAGAAGCCTATGTATCACAGGGATATAGAAGCATGTACTGGACAGATTGTACACCCAACCCACTTGCAAAGCAGACGAATACAGATCCTACAATATGTATCCTGATTAATTAATCTAAGCAGTTTAGCAACTAAAACCCCATATACACCAGTAATTACAATAATAGTTCTCGGGTTACTGTAGCAGTTAACCATATGTAAAATAAGGCAGAACCTCAGCAAATGTTGAATGTTTTGTGTGTATTCCAGTTACTGTTTGAAGGCTTCATTGATCTCCTGTCACATAATATAACCAAGTTAATGGGAGGAAAGGCAAGGGGGTGGGGAGAAAATGCCAAGCACGTTCTAGGGTTTGCTTCCCCCCATCCCACACTACATAGTACAATTGCAATCTATCTTCCTTGAAATTAAATTCCCCATGGTAAGAACAGATAGAGGTGACTTCATTAATTACATCTGTTCAGACAATCAACTATCATCTGTCCCTCACAACTGATCCAGTTTGAGACCACAACTGATCCAGTTTGAGACCAAAGCTAGACTTATTTTTTTAACCATTACCTTCTTAACATTTCAAACAGTTTAAAATCCCTAGCACAAGAGTGCGTTACTAGCAAGAAACTCACCAGCAAATCCTATTATTCAAGAAAAAACAACCAAACTTTGCAGTAAATTATATAACCACTAGATCCCTGTGTAATTCAACCGTTCAAGTTTGCTATATAATCTATTACTACAATGTTGTCCAGCAGAAGCTCAGTTTTCACTACAAGAATAAGTAGTTCCATGAAAACTAATAAATGCTTAAATCCAATGGGATTTTTTGGCTAAAGAAAAAAAAAGCATGTCATCTCCCAGTACAAATAATTTACAATTTATAAATTTAGTTACCAAATTTCAGGCCCATACTTAACTTTGGACCTTCTCCATTTGCCAATTTTTTTCAGAAACTGGCCTGTGAGCTCAAAGGTTATTAACATACAGACAGGGTAGTTACATGAAAGCCTTCATTCCATACAAAGCCTCGCCAAAGATTAAGTTATTAGTCCTTACAACCGAACACCACCTTCATAATGTGAACCTCCCTCAAAGAAACACAAAGATGTTTACAAAGCCTGCTAGAGACTCGGATGCAAATGACCAGATTTGTCTGAACTGAGCCTTCAATTTATAAAGCTGGAAATTACATTTGAGATGTGTATGTCATTGCATCATTTTATCACAAGCTTGGGAACAGACCGATGATCATAGACTGCCTGCCTAAGTTCCAAATATAAAATGTAGCTAGTTTTTTTAAAAGTTGGTAAGTCTCTCTTAGTAAACACATGACTACAAAATTTAATCCAGGTTTGCCACAGAGCACATGGGACTGATGCATAAATACACCAACGAAAAGCTCCCTAGGCCTAGCAAAGTCTGCTTGGGTCCATGGAAAGTCAACACTGACTTTAATTTTCTATTAGGTCCACAAGAGTACAAGCTTCCAAAGTACTTAGATTTTAGTTAAACCTAAATGTTACTTAAGTAGTAACAGTTCTCATTTTTAAAAGATGAATAAATCAAGGTAAGAGTGTCTTTTCATTTGCACAAAGTCACAAACAGCTGAATAAACTTGTCAGATTCCACCCATTGTCTACTACCAAACTGAGTCTTAACTAACTTTCTCAAAATCATTCACAACCAATGTGTGTTAGGTTTTAGTAGGCATACTGACTGACTAACTTGCCAGGAATGGTGCCATTAAAACCACAGCACTTGAAGGTAAGACCTGGCTTAAGCACATGTAACTTGATCAACTTCAAGAAGGCTGTCTGCATGCTTCTTCAAGTGAAGCATATGCTTATGGTCTTTGCTGAACAAGGGAATAACTGAACAATCAACTTCAGTATTTTTAGCATATTAGGCGACTCAAATCCTCTGTGAAAAGAGATACATAGGATATATAGAGTGAGATTTAGTTATCTTTGGGTGCGAGAACAGCTTCATCTATTTAAGGGATGCTACTAAATGTAAAGTTTGTTTTAGAACCTGGGCTATGTACCATGTGTCATTTTTTGTGGCAGGACTATTCAGCCACATACAACATTACAGTAGAAGGCTCCGGAGGCATAATCCCTACTGGAAAGGGCCTCGATCCAGAAAGTCAGCTATGGATCATACCTTAGACACTAAACATTTACTATATAACAAAATCACTCTTAGCAAGTTCTTCAATCTCCCCTATCTGACCATCATTTCTAACCAACTTCCTACAGGTATCCCTGCTCTGTTACACAACCATTTTGTATGACTAACCATGGTAATAAGGATTTGAAGGTAAAGATTTTCAACGTAGTTTAAATATCAGCCAGTGTTTCAGCATGTCTATTCCACAAATTATGAGTGTGTTAATGGCATCTGCTATTTTACTGATAACTTTCAACAAAAAATCCAGTATGACCGTTCACAAAAAAGCATTTATTCAAATAAATGCATTGGAAAACATATTAGAAGATAAAACTACCATGAAGCAGGCTTGGCTGCAATTCCCCTCCCCCAAGTTAATTCAACAGCACTCTTTAAAACTCCCTCGCAGCCTCTATGTATTCACATGTTGATTTGCATTTCTGGGAACCAAAACTAGGTCAAACCAGGAAATCAAACCAAACTTGAGCTTGAACCAAAAACTGGACCAAACCTTTATTTTTTCCTGAACCGGAACAGAACTGGAACCATTATTTGAAAGTCTCTGTCAAACCTGAACCAGAAGAGAGCCACACACAAAAAAAATTCAGGTTACCGGTTCGGAACACAGATTCAACTGGAAAAAAAACCTGACATGGTACATTCGCTGGCTCCAGAATCAGAACGAGCACATAAAACCAATATCTGGGAGGATGGGTACATTTTGGGTTTGTTGGGCCCTCTGCCCTCTTCAAGGGCTATGTTTCATGCATACTTCATAGTACTTATGGGCTGACACTTAGGCTGCATTCACATTTGACGTTCTGTGCTTGTTTTGGCTCCGGAAGCTAAAACATGCATGGACTTTGTCAGGTGCAAACACCTCCCCCTCCCTCCGGTGCAGCTTTGTCGGTGATCATTCTGGAGATTGCAGATCGGATTTCCCCACTCTGCAATCTCCCGGATGACCACCAGCAAAGCCACACAGGGGTGGGCGTTCGCACTCGTCAAACCCCGCACGTTTTGGCTTCCGGATTATTTCCCAGTCAAAACAAGTGCGGAACGTCAGGTGAAAATACAACCTTAGTTGTAACAGATTTAGACCTATTCGCTTGCTCTGCCCCACTTTGCAAATGGTCATTACAATATGCATTATATTTAAAATTTCTCATGTGAACTGGAACTGAACCAGTTGGTTCATGTGTGCCGAACAGGTTACTGAACTTTTACTGGCCTGAACCTGAACAACGTCAGTCGCAGTTGAACCCAAACTGGAACTGAACTCAAACTGGAACTGAACCAAAGAATGTAATGGTTTGAGTCCCTGGGTCAAACTGGGAACACTGGGAGCATTCTATGTGAACATCTAGTTTTTAATAAGTTAATTTTTAAATACAGATCACCTTAATATGATTCTGATTTCAAATAAAATAACATGTTAGTAGCTCGAAAGAAGCCTGATTCGCAACATGGAGCTTTGACCAATTCAAGGGTACAATGTAGATTCCATAGTGTAAAGTAGCACATTGTGGGTGCAGTCACACAAGACAGGGAGGAGAGACTACTATGTTTTGGGTAGCCTTACCTCTCCCTGGGCAGCCGAGCTATGCGATGCAGTGCATCATGTGGCCAGTGGCAGCCTGGTGTTCCCTCTGCCCCACGGCAGGGCGAACAGCTGTCTGCTAGGTGATGCATCCTCAAAGATTTTGTGGATGCATCGCAGAGCAGCCTTACTCCACATGGGTGGGGCTGCCCAGGGTGGGGCAACCTGTGTGGCCAGGCCTCTTCTGCCCACAACATGTCAAGCTCCACAGCAGGACTGAGAGTGGTGAATGCTGGCACCAGGCACACAGCACCATGCAACAGTTGGGGGCAGGAGTTTGGTCCAGCCAGAGGAGAGAGGCGGAACAGGGCCAGCATGCACTTCTTTGGCCAGAAGCGCGGGCTCCTCTACCCCCCCAGCCGTGGCAGCAGCTCCGTTAAGGGCCAGCTCACCCCACTTCCACAGGACCGGCTCCCTGCATGTCCAGCTCCCCGTGCTAGCCACCTCCATACTGCAGGGCAATTACCCACCACGGGGTTGCACAAGGATTGGGTCCTTGCCACTCATGTGGCCTCACCCTTTATTGTGTACACACAAAGCCATTTTGAGAGCTCTTAATATACTATTTGCTGCGAGGAGCCAATGAGGAAGTTAGGAAGTAAGCCGACACTGGAAAAATTGCAAGGAAAGATTTGTAAACAGGTATCACACACGGGGTGTCATTCAGAACTCACCTTTCATGTTCAACAATAAATGAAAATACTCAATAGTATTACCACTACACATCCTCAAAGTGCTATAAAAACATTAACAAATTAATTCTCATAATCGACATGGACCTTCACGCTAGACATTTACATTAAAATATACTGTATTCTATGGGTGAGGTCATATAAATAATATATGTTCCATCATAAGGCAGATTGCCCAGTTTACCTTTGCAGGTAGTTGCAAAATATGATTCATGCACTTTGATGTGGTGGCCCTTCCCAGAAAAAAGAAATTGGGTTAGCATTGATGATCCGAGTCACTCTGTTCTGGATGTCAAATGTATTGAGGTCCTAAAAGTGTTATGGTGCCTGAAGTATTTTCTGTGTTTTTGTCTTTTATTTTTGTATTGCTATTTCTTGGAGAAGTTTACTTCACTGGGGATTTTGTTTGCTTGTTTTAATTTAGAAGTCCGCTTTTAGATTTCTCATTAATGGGCAGTTTGTGAGCTAAAAGAGTGAACCACATGCAAATTGTTTTAAATCATTAGCACTTTCTTCCAATTTCTACAGAAATGCTGCAGAAGGCACTGTACAGAAATGCTGCAAAAGGCTGCAAAATGGCACTGTAAAGTCATCCCAATGTTCCCATAGTACGCTTGCCACTGCATTCCATGTATGCCAGTTTGCCAGGGAAGAAAGGCAAAGCAGAAAGCCAAATTTGTGGCTAGAAATAGGATAAGAACATTAAGAACGTACAAACATCAAATTACATCTGCCAGTGAGTGTCCCAATTGAACAAGCAGGACTTGCACCAATGAAACATTTGAACATCAGACTCTTAAAGATGCATTCCTCCATCTACTAAAAATCAACAGCTCAGCTTCCACTGACTTAAATCATGGAGGATTGAACCTTTAGTATCTGTATCCAGGCATACATCAGTAAATGTTTTCAGACAAGATGCTACCCCCGATGGCCACCATGAGCCACAGATCCAACCAGCTGTATGCATACTCCCACAAGCCACAGAACACCCACTCAGACCCATGCTGGGAAATCAGAGTTCACCATGTGAGGTGAGATGGTTGCCTCCGTGCAACCAAACATGCGATGGTTGCCTCTGTGGCCGCAGTAGTAACACTGGGAGCTGCCTATTAATTAGCTCCCCATGCTCTCCACTTGTATGAGTACTCCAAGGCAGAGCCATGCCGTTTCAAGGTAAGTAGATTTACGTTCAACAGTGTTTTGTGCTCAGCCACCGAAAATGCATTTTTCACTTGGACAGATTTAACCTCAACATACATTACAAGACAAGAACTAGAAATCAAAGACCAAAACGAAGAAATTAGCATCTAGTTAACAATTTAGATTAAGGTAATTTTTGTTCTGTTCAGCTCTACCCATGTCAAAAAACCAACTGCACGTGTTTACTATCTGAAAGACAATACTTTCTTCCTACAACACTTGATTCGAAACCATTAGCCCTGCAGACTTTTTTTTTACCCTATGAAGAGGTCTGGTTAGCTGGAAAGACCAAGCAAACCATACATGCTCTGTTCCATAGTTTGCCCCATCCCACATATAAAAGGGCAAAGTATTAAATTCTCTCTCCCAAGGTAGACCTTCCATGAAGTTCACAAATGGGCTTGATTTTCCTTCTTCAGATGCATACTAGCACTGCGCCAAGTCCAAACCTATTCATATCTATTTCTCAGAGAAGAGCATTTCAGCTACTGACCCCCCCCCCCCTCCAGTCTGGCCTCTGACAGTGATTTGTTCTGTGTGGGATTCACTGTTCCTGTCACAGGCAGCTGTATGCCATCAAAGTGGGACTAGCAAAAAAAATAAAATAATGAAAATCGAGCACTAACAAAAGTGCCCACCTTTTCTCCTCAATGTCCAAGTGGGGATCAGGAAGATAAGGAATGTAGGCTGTGGTGCTGCAATTTACCACACTCAGGGAGCCCCCGTACAAGTCTAGCATCCTATGAAACTGCATATCTGACTTAAGTCTAAAGTCTAGGACTGCCAAAGCACTGGGTTGCCCTGCAATGATATATTCCATTAAAAAAAACAAAAAAAACCATCTACACAGAGCATACTTGCACTGTCATTATAGAGAAACCACCTATAACTGAACTCCATCTCAAGCTTTATTAAATACCTCCTTGAACCTTGCAATCTGTTTCTGTAAATCCCATGTAACCTATGCAAGTGACTTGTATCTGCCTGTACAGGCTTGACAGCTATGAAGTTCTATGAAATTTGTTTTTATATATCTTATACAAGAAAAGATTGCACTAAATATTCTAATGCCTAATTGTTTAGAGTTCTGATGCTGAAGGCTTAAAGTTTTATAAAAAATCTTATATAGCACCTTTGTTCCAAAGAGCCCAAACAATCCCCCAAACACTCAGGATTCAATCCTCCCACCATTTAAGTCAACGAAAGTTTACTCAAAGATTTCTATGGAAACAGCATCACACCCTAGGATGGGACATAGCAGTTGTGTAGTAGTGTTGAACACTACATAGCACGGGAACTCATTAAGAGAAATACCGTATTTATTTATTTTTAAAGAGTTGTTCTAAGATTCATAAAGATTTACCTACTTTAAGGAGAAAGGTACGTGTTTAATTTGACATGAAGTCCCACTCTACACAGACTAACTACTTCAAACTTACTTCACTAGCTAAAGTTAACACTATACTTTGCACCACCAGTAGCTGAATAAAGCTTAGAGCAAGCTTGTTTGTACTAACTAGAGATTTAACTCTGGTTAGCTAACAAGTTGAAAAATACACCTCATTATAAGCAAACCCTAAATTTCCATTACCTGTTGGTTCAAAAGCCATGAATGTCTAACACCATCTGGACTCAAGATAGATCAAAGTCACAGCCCATTAGCGAGTTTTGTACTAAAGACAGCAGGGGCTGTTCAGATGTTTTTGCAGAAGCTGAGATGTAGAGAGGGGAAAGAGCAGAAAGCTGCAGAGTCCAGAGAAGATAAAGGCACTTTATTCTCAGCCACATGGCGTGACATCTTTTTAATTCAGTTCTTGATAGTGGCTGGCATAGCAGGTATCTCCAACTAAAGCCAAGCCACCAAACAGTGTCACCAGCATGTTGCATAGGGCTGCTAGGCTAAGGAAAAGAAGAAGAAGAAGAAAAAATATGGAAGAACGCAAGATTCTAAAAGACAGGAACCTAGACACCAGAGTGTGTCTACAGATCCCCAAGTAGAGCAGCATGATAAGAGTCCCCAAAAAAGGAAGAGTTCCAGTGAAAACGAGTACTAGGCTAGGAAAATGTTTTGGCAAAAGCCCATAAATAAGCTAAGATAGACTAGGAAAGCTCTGGGAGAGGGAGTTGAAACCACCCCAGAAAAGAGCACAAATAAGCATTCCCACAAGAAGCCAGGAAGATTTAGTAACAGAAATGATATTTGGTGCCCCTCTCAGAGAGAAGATTGGGTTTTTGAGTGTGTCTTATGGAAGGAATGAGAAAGTAGGAGAATGTAAGGGGAAGAAAAGAACAGTCTCAGGTGGAGTGACTGCAAGCAGTACTAGGACAGGACCTTTTGGTCAGTACCTCAGGAACACAGTTGTGCGGGGGAGCTTTAACAGACCAAGAACGAGATGAGAAGGTCAAAGAAGTAATGAGGAAGAGAACAATCTGGAGCAAGAGAAGAACTATGAGACCACCTCTAGGGGTAGCCCTGGAGTATTATATCCCAGGAACACAGCTGAGTGAGTGGAGGATCTTTAGTAGACCAAGAACCAGAGAAATTCACTCCCATTAATAGGGAGTGAATGGGCACAGCCATGGGGTGAGAGGAACAGGACGCAGGGAACACTAAATGGGGGCGGAGAATGAATGGGGTGCCTGCCTGGGGTGAGGAGTTGCTCTGGGGAAGCTCGTAGAAAAGCACCCGAGGAAGGAGCGCGAGGGAAAGGGGGGGATGCGGGAAGCGTTGGGAGAAGACAGATAAGGAAGGGGGAGAAAGGAATGAGGAGGAGAGGCAGGGCGGCTGACAAGCAAAGGGGCAGCAGGGAGGCCTGGGAACAGCCTCGGCAGGCTCCCCACACCGAGCGGCTCCCGGCCCCGCCGAGCTCCCTTTGTTCCAGCAGCCCGGGAGCCTGGGGACAAAGGGCGGGCGGGCGGGCTGGCTAAGCAGCGCTTACCTGGCTGTGGGGCCAGGCCGGCCCCGGGCATGCGACTAGTTCCCTCACGAACTGGAGACGGCGGTGGGGCCTGATCCCGGGCGCGCTCACCCTGGGCAGCAGTGGGCGAGAGTGAGAAACAGAATGAAAGCAGCAGCAGCGGCCGCCTCTTCCTCCTCCTCCTCCCTCCGTCGTGACTCACGACGGCGGCCCAGGAAGGGAGGCGCCTGGGTGGCTCCAGGGGAGGGACCCGCCGCGTCCCGGCTCCCAGGGAAGCAGGGGTGGTAATGCCGCAGGCACAGTCCGAGTGGGAAGGGGCGTGGCCAAGACCTGATGAGGAGGAGCCATCTTGTGAAAGGAGGAGTTAGACTCAGAGAGGGGGGCGGGGAGGAGCCAAGCGACAAAGGTGGAGCCAGACAGGGGAATGGGCGTGGCGTAATATTTAGTGTGGCTGCGGGGGGGAATCTAGCTTAGCGGGAAAGAAAAATAGCAAAAGCATAAGAGGGACCATACTAGCCAGTGGATGAGGCTGCGTCTTTCAGACATGGATTTGGCCACTTTCATCCATGCCTTCATTACCTCAGAGGCTCGACCACCTTCCTCCTTATATCCCTTCACAACACCTAAGATCCGCTGAGATCTTGCAAGGTCCCCCCTTGGCCCAGTCTATAGGTGGGGCTCGCAAAGAGGGTTCTCCGGCTGCTCCAACTCCTCCAAGGCTTTGGAAGTCCCTTCCCTTGGAGGTTCATAGGTCTAGGTCTAGTGCATCTTTCAAAGGCAGTGTAAGATGTATTTCTTTGTTCAGGCTTTCAACAGGCAGGGGTAGATTTTTGGTTTGGGGTGGGTAGACGTCTTTTCTTGTTACATGGGTTTTATCTTCATGCAGTGTTTTTATGTAAGCTCCCTTGAGCCTTTGGGGATAGGGCAGGGTAGAAATCCAAATAAATCAATAGCTACAAGAGGGAATAGAATCTTAGGGAGGGACCAAGATAAGAAGTTTATGTGTCAGGGGTCAGAAGCAAGAAAAAAGGCCCAGAGAAGGAAGCCAAAGAGTGAGTTTGAGAATTAGACTGCTTTTAAACGAGGGCGCGCTGAAGCGCCTCCCAAACGCCGCATTAAAGCAAAGCCGCCGGAAGTGACGTTCTCCCATTGGCGGAGGCGGCTGGAGACACAGGGCTTTGCAGCGGCGTGTTCTTAAGACTTCAATTATCTGACTTAAGAACGCGCCGCTCCAAAGCCCCATGTCTCCAGCCGCCGGCAACGGGGCTTTGCTTTAATGCGGCGTTGAGGAGGCGCTTCAGCGCTCCTCGTTTAAAAGCAGCCTCAGACTCAAAGGCCAACAACCAGCTGAGGTAGTTAAAATCAGAGGCCTGCCTGAGATGGTAAGGGATGGGGGAGCAAAGAGGTGCACTGGCCGCTCTCACAGAGAGATCGCCGCATGGGGGAAAGCCTTGGGTAGCCGAGTTGTGGTATCTAATACTTGGTCACATTTGTCGGCTGGTCCCTTTGAAGCCCTGGAGTGGAGAGCTGTGTTCAGCTCATAGAAAGATCACCCCTCGAGGGGGGCATACTTGCAGACAGCGCTCCAGGTAGAGCAGCCAGCCAGGGATATCATATTTTCTGTGAGGGGGTGCCAGAGAGAGAGAGAGAGAGGTTCTTTGGCGACGGGTGCTGGTGGGCAGAGGGGCTCTTTCATCAGCCACAGTGGGCATCCGCGGGTGGCTGCGGAGACGTAGGCTGGCGGGGGGGGGGG
>QEPC01009251.1:6162588-6182551 GCA_003113815.1 Sphenodon punctatus
GGGGGGGGGTACTGACAGACCAATATGGGCTGCCACCTGTGAAACCATTGGCTCAAAGAGTTCTGGTTGAAAGATTCTCGCCCCAGCCTTGGATACTGGGTCCTGGGGCTCTCGCTATAGGATTTCCCCCTCCTCTTTACCATCTTGATTAGAGGAAACTAAATCATGGGGTGTCAATGATACTCCTATTGCCATCCCTGTGCTAACCTCCAAGTGGACAAGAGAAAAATACCTCTTAGAGCCTGGTGTGTAGGCAAAGGATTCCCCCTGCTCTCCAATTGCTATGACAGAGGCGGAGGAGCTCTCTTGAATATCTGCTGAGCTACCCAAGACGGGGAGGGGGAACCCTTTCAGGTTCTGATCCAGAATGAGGCAGGGATTTCCCTCAGGGATCTGAGGGACTGAAAAATAATTCCCCCTACCTGTTAGTCTGGAGCACCCTTTAGCAGCTCTGCTGGGGGTCTCCAAGTCTGAAGAGGAGGAGCCTCTGTCCTGCCTTTTGCAGGGCCTGTGAGTACTGGGCAAGGCTTCATGACGGGAGCAGCCTGAGCTGGAGGAGAAGGTGCTGCTAGTAGAGGAGGAACGGTGGCGTCTCCTCCGTTTCCCTGTGCAATGCCATGATGGATCCGGCAGTTATAAGAACACAGACAGTGTTTGCGCTGCTTTCTATGGCGGTGGGAACTACCCCACCCCCTCCTCACTCCATTGCCAGAGTTCGAGACTGAGCGACAGAGGGACTTCCCACTGGCTTGGAGCCCTTGCTGGGAACAACGTGGGGCAAGGGGACTGGCTCCCCATTACTCACAGTCTCCACTTGGCCAGGGCTCCTCTCAAGATGGGAGGTGCGTTCTTCTGAGGCAAGAACAGGCTGCAGTGCTAGGTGCCCTGCGCAATCCACTGGGGAACCACGGGCAGGATCTTGGGCCCTAGAGGAAAAAGGGCTAGACCCCCTCATCCCACCACCGCTTGGAGCTTTTCCGAGGCGGTCAGGATCCTTGGGGGAGCATTGTCCCCCACTCTCCATTACCTCAGGAGCTGGCACCTTTGGGGACCCCTCAAGCCCTCATGCTGCCCTCCCTGAACAAGGGGGGGCAATTTCTGAGGTGAGGGGCCCTGCTCTTAATGGATCTTTGGGGGAGCCCTCCCCCTCAGTGGGTAGCACCGAGGCTTTTGCCATCCTTCCCAGACACCTGCATCTAACCTTGGGAAGGATGAAAGCTTCCAACTGTGATTCGAGGAGAGAGTAAAAATTCCTGGTTAGTGAGTAGCCTTGGTGGACTAAGCAATTTTAAAAATAGTGAGGAGAGAGGGAGAAGGGAACCATCAGAGGACTCCTGGGGCAAGACTAACGCCACATCCTCTGCTAGATGCTCTTCCGCTTGAGGGGGAGGAGGCGAGGGAAGCCCTATCTTGGAGGTCCTTCAACATCAGCGAGTCAAACAACTCTGACTGGAAAATCCTAGCCGCAAGTTTAGGTGCAGGGTTCTGTGCTTCTTGTACAAGAACACCCCTTCCTTTTGGGGCTCAGTTAGATCCTCATTCTTCCACTCTGGGGCAGTCTGTGCCTTCGACCCAGCATTGCCCACGGAAACCTGCAGGAGCTGTGGGGAGACTGATCTATGAGACCATGTGGGAGAGACCCCCCGGCTTAAATCCTCCCCTGCCCCAACCACAGAGAGAACGGTGCTTGGGTGGAAGGAAAAATAGGCCCAAACCCCAGAAACTGGTGGATGCGCTGAGGCTCCCTAGCGAGTAACTGTTGTCCCAGCCACTGCACTAGAGCAGGGGGAATTTGCAGTTTCCTGGCTGCCCTGAGGGAATTGAGGGGGATGGAGCGCTCCTTCATAGTCCTGAGGGGACCGAGGTAAATTCTTCCTGCTTGGGAGTAAGTGCCCCTTCCTCTATTGCTTCCTCGGTGAGAGGAGCGTCTCTTTCTGCTCACTGAACAAGTTTTGTGTCCAGAGCAGACATTACAGGAGGGGAAGTGCTGCTCTCTGAAAAAGAGCAGGAAAGCCTATGCCTATTCTTTTATAGAGGCGGCAGGCTCAGTGCCCAGAGTGGCCGCGAGAGCTGCTGCATCTCCACCTGCTAGAGGAGGGGGAGTTTGAGGACTAGGAAAAGGCCCTGCTCCAATGTCAGAAGGGTTGGCTTGGAGGAGTAAGGGCATCCAGACAAGGATTACTCGCCCCCCTCTCGGTCTCCTGAAGACCTCCACTCCTTGGCCTGTCCCGGGGATTCGGAACGTGGCCACGCTGCCAGCACCCCTCAACTTCCACTGAGGAGCTGGGGGTGGGATTCTGGCCCTGAGGGGCTAGGCCCCTCACCCCAATACCACCTTTTAGGCAGAGGCAGCTTGGATCCCTCAGGGGGAGCACCCCCACGTCTTCTCCCTTCACAGTTGTCCGAGGGAAGAGACCACGGCAGCCCTGCCTCAAACCTCGGGCTGCCCTCCCTAAAAAGGGGCGGGGGGGGGTTAGTTCTGAGATGAGGGGGCTTGCTCCTTGGGCCAATAAAAAAAAAGTCCCCCATGGGGAGAACTAGGGACAGGCGGTCCCTCCCTAGGCTCACTACCACTGGGGACAGAAAGAGAAAAAAAAACCAGAAAAGAAAAAAGAAAAGAAACTTAGTTTTTGACAGCTGTGGAGAAACTGCCCTATCCTGCTAGCTTAATTGGAGGCAGGAACAGATCTGGGAGCCAAACCAGGGTTAGTGTCAAACCCCGCCGGGGAGGCCAGAGACGAACGCCGCTTGCAGGGGCGCCGGGGGGGACGAGAGGCTTCCCCGGGACCGACAAGGACGGCGTCAGAAGCAACGGAGGAACCACCCCCTTCCCTCCCCGCACCGGGGAGTGGTGTAGCCCCACCCACAGTAGACACACAGTTAGGGCTGCTAAGGGCGGAACAAAGCAAGGCCGGGCCCAGTAGGACCCTGGAGGAAGCCACGCCCCCTTGATTGAGCTAAGTGCTTGAGTCCTGTGTATTTCGAGTAGCTTCCTGGTAGTGATGGCGTTTGCTTAGAGTGTGGCTGAGTGAATCCCTTCCCTGAGAATCCTGACCTGAGACGTGTGATTGGGAGTGAGCGAGTGGTGAGTGTGTGTGGCGTGTGAATCCTTCCCCCTTTCCCTTCCCCCCCCCGAGGCTCCCCCCTAGCTCCCCCTCCCTCCTTGTGAGAAGTGCAGACCCGTGTGCCGCCTTGTCTTCCTGGGGTCCCCTTCCTTCCTCTCTGGGCACGTTTTCCCCACGGCAGTCCAGACCCCTTCCCCACCTTGGTTGTTGGTTGCTTGTAGAGACTTGTCTGACTGGGGATCAGACGCATTACCTTCACCTGGCGCCCTATGATAATAGGGACCTGGGCACTGTGAGGCCTATAGGTCCATTCACTATCCTGATGGGCATTTATTCCCAGAGAGAACCTTCCCAGGTCAGGAGTCTGAGCCCATGCGTAGGGACTATAGGGGTGTGGGTGGCGCGGTGCCTGGCTAGCTGGAGCCCGCACCGGGGTTGTGCCCCCTCCCCCGTGAAAGAATCACCAGCACTACCCCTTTCCCTTCCACGGCGGTAACCTAAAAGATGGACATCGCCAAAGAAGTGGCAGAGCTAGTTCGAGCTGTGCAGGCTGTATCCATGGACGTATGGGTCCTGCACGATAACCAGCAGAACCTAACCAGGGCGGTGGCCCAGCTCCAGGCGGCCCCGGTGGCTCCCCTCCCCGCTGGGGGCGGGGGGAGGCCCCCACTCCGGTTCCTGAGAGGCCTGTAGGGCACCTCCCCAGGGAACCTCGAGGACCCCAGATTGAAAAATTTGGGGAGGATCCAAAGGCATTCCAGGGGTTTATGGCTCTATGTTGGTTGACATTCTCTATGCAACCTCAGACATACTCTACAGATACCCTTAAGGTAGCCTGTATTATCGGGAACTTGGGCGGCAGCGCATTAGAATGGGCGACGACCCTGTTCCAAGGGGATAGCCCTTTGCTATCCAACTACCCTGACTTTGTGAAAGAATTCATGACCCTCTTTGATCATCCCCACCGGGTGCGGGATGCAGAGACAGCCATCCTAGCCTTAAAACAAGGGCGTGGGGGTCTGTTGGAATACATCACTCAATTTCGGCAGTTAGCCTTAGAACTTCAATGGCCAAAGGAAGTCCTATGGGTCATGTTTCGCAGGGGGTTGGGTGATGACCTAAAAGACCAGTTGACGTTTGCTGCCCTCCCGGAGACGTGGGAGGAAATAGCCACTCTCACGTTACAAATAAAGGATCGCTTAGCGGAACGGCGCCGTGAAAGGAAGCAAGATAACAGGGGTTTTTCCCCTCGCCCAGCAGTCTTCTCTTCGGTCCGTACCGGGGCGGCGAAAGGATCAGACCCCGAACCCATGCAGATCGGCGCGTCCCGGGGGCCGCTGACCAAAGAGGAAAGAGAACGACGGCGCCAGTCGCGGGCATGCTTTTACTGTGGGGACCCCTCCCACTTTATCCGAGACTGCCCTTCCGTGCCTCCAGATTGTTGAGGACCGGGAAATGCCCAAGGCCAGGAAGGAGCGGGGACTCCCCGGCTATGAGCCTGATACCCGCTGCCCAAGCTACACTACGGGCCCACTTGTGTATCCCCCTTACGATCCTGGTGAATGCGGACCGCTCTATCATTGTCTGGGCAATGGTAGACTCAGGGGCGTCCAGTAATTTTATAGAAGAGGGACGCCTGCGAGAACAAAAGATCCTAACCATCCCCAAGAAAAGCCCGGAATTAGTTAATTCCATAGATAGATCCCCTTTGATATCTGGACCCGTGAAGTTGCAAACACAACCCCTCCGGTGTGCCGTTGTGAGGGTTGGGACGGAGCCCTCACGGGGAAGGGGAATCTGGTGCGGGGGGAACAGGAAGTCCGCACGGGGTAGGGGAGTACCGACGTCACCACACCCGTACCCTTGCCCTAGAGCGATCCCCACGAGGGAGCAGCAGTGCCTGAAAAAGGTGCCCCTCAGGATCTTATAGGGTGGTTGCGGAAGGACTAGCCGTTCCCCACCTAAGTCATCATAGGGGATAGGCATTGCTGACTCCCAACCGGGGAGGACCGTAGGGGCTATCAGGTTCAGGCACGCAGGGCCCAGGGCTAGAGGTATGGAGTGGGGGGGGGGGTGAGTGGGAGCCCGTGCACACAACCAGGCGGGGGTGGACCAGGACAGGACACACACGCTAGAACCCCCCTGGACACCGTGGGGATTAGGGAGGCACACTCAGGACTCACGCTTGCTCTCAGGCTCCCACTCTCTCCTTCTGGCACGCTCTCACACACTCTCCGTTCTCTCTCTCTCACTCTCAGGGTCAGGCAATCAAGACGTTCGCTTCAGCAGCTACTCCAGGGGCCGGTCTCACAGGGCAAGCTCTGTTCACCAGCAAGGGAGCTCTGTCCCGCCCTCCCTTATCAGCAGAGTTGCAGCGTGCTTCTGACGCAGGCGCGCTGAGCGTCGGGGCGGTGGCCATGGGGGCGTGGCTGCAGGACGTGCCGCCGTGCGGGGCGAGGCCGGCCCTGTCTNTGTGGCCACAGGTATTGGCGCTGTTCCTTCCGGGCTGGCGTGGTGGGGCCCTATTGCTGCCGCGGGGCGGGGGTTGCGGGGTTCGGCCGTTGCCGAGGATCGCGGGGGCCCAAGGGAGTGTGTTGGTGCGGAGGCTGGGGGCGAGCCCTCTGCCGCTGCCCGAGGTCTCGGGGCCGGTCTCCTCCGCGTGTACCTGCCCCTCCATCTCCTCAGGCCCCAGGGCCTGACAGCCGTGGGGGCTTACCAGGAGACTCTTTCCTTAGATATGGCTTGCACCCCGCTGTTTCGAGTAGTTTTGGGGCTACCCTGCACAACCCCCAGGTGAACTGGGCCACTCGTCACGTACAATTCACCTCCCCACATTGTCAAAAGAGGTGTATCCACGTCGAGCCATCCATTCGTAAAACAGTAGCCGGAACCCAAGAGATGCCCCCTCCCTTGGGGTTCCAGCTGCCCCCGTACTACGCGGAGTTCACAGACATTTTCAACAAGGTGCAAGCTACGGAACTGCCCCCTGACCAGACATATGATTGCCCTATTGACCTTGTCCCAGATAAAGAGTCCCCTTTTGGCCGAATCTACGCCTTGTCCACTCCGGAATTAAAGACTCTCCACCAGTACGTGGACGACAGTCTTCAAAGTGTGTTCATTCGGCATTCATGTTCCACGGCCGGGGCTCCTATATTTTTTGTGCCAAAGAAGGATGGGGGGCTCCGCCCTTGCGTCGATTACTGAGGGTTGAACGCCATCATGATTAAGAATCAATATCCTCTTCCTTTGATCCCCGAACTGTTAAATCGACTTCAGGGGGCGGCAATCTACAGCAAGCTCGATCTGCGGGGAGCCTATAACCTTTTGCGGGTAAGGGCAGAGGATGAGCGGAAGACCGCCTTCCGAACCAGATATGGACACTATGAATACCAAGTAATGCCCTTTGGCCTAGCCAATGCTCCTGCTACCTTCCAGCATTTTATTAACGACATTTTAAGAGACCTTTTAGATGTTTTCGTTATCGCCTATTTAGACGATATCCTTATTTACTCCACCTCGCTGGAACAGCACCGTACTCATGTCTGCCAGGTCCTATAGAGGCTGACGGACAACAAACTATATTTCAGGGGGAGAAATGTGTGTTCCATCTGACCACCGTGGACTTTTTGGGATTCGTCATTTCCCCCACTGGAATCCAGATGGACACGCGGAAGGTAGAAGCGATCCAGCGATGGCCAGCCCCCAAGGCAGTGAAACTCCTTCAACGCTTCCTTGGGAGTACGAACTATTATAGGCATTACATTCCCCAATATGCGGCCATCACCATTCCCCTTACGTGCCTCCTGAAGAAAAATCAACCCTACGTGTGGTGCGAACCGCAGCAGACAAGTTTCAACCTTCTAAAACAGGCGTTTATGCAAGCACCCCTTCTGCGACACCCCAGCTTCAATCAACCCTTTTGGGTGGAAGCAGATGCCTCCAGTACCACGATTAGGGTGGTCTTACTACAAGAGGCTCCCCCTTCTAAACACCCCCTACCTTGCGCCTATTACTCCCGTCAACTTACACAAGCGCAGCAAAATTACTCCATTTTTGACAGGGAACTTTTGGCCATCAAGGTCGCCTTCAAGACTTGGCGCCACTACCTCGAGGGAGCCAAGTTCCCCATCGAGGTCATCACAGATCATAAGAATCTCACATTCTTGCAGACTGCACAAATAAATAACGCGTGCCACGTCCGATGGGCAGTCTTTTTTGCTCGATTTGATTTCCATATTCAATATTGGCCAGGGCACCTTAATATCTTAGCAGACGCCCTATTGCGCTGCCATGAATGAGTAGAGGGGGATCGACGACCACAAGGGACCATCCTCCCGGCCAAGGTATTCACCGCTTCCTATGTGACGGTAGAGCAACTAAAAAAGGCCAGCCAGGAGGAACTACCCGAGGCTCCCAATTCAGAGTGGCAACTAAGCAAGGGCCTGTGGAAGAAGGTGGAGAAAGTACTCGCCCCTCCATCATGTAGAATTCCCTTAGTGTGGGCCCACCATGATGCCCCTTTAGCTGGGCACCCTAGGCCTCAACGCATGATCCAGATGATTCAAAGACACTTCTGGTGGCCATCCCTAGCCTCGGACGTCCACAGTTACATCGAACACTGCGACATCTGTGCACGGACTAAAATACCTCGAAGACCCCCTGTAGGATTCCTCCAACTAGTAACGCCCCCTCAAGGGCCCTGGCAAAGAGTCGGACTAGACTTTATTGTGGATCTCCCGCCATCACGCTCATATAACAGCATCTTGGTCGTGGTAGATCATTTTACGAAGTTTGCCCACTTTATAGCGTGCAAAGGCTTACCGTCTGCTCGTCGGACAGCCCTTTTGTTCATATGACACGTACTAAAACTACACAGATGTCCCAAGGAAATACGAAGTGATCGAGGATCCCAATTTACCTCATGATTTTGGAAGGCCCTTTTTTAAGCCTTAAGGGTAACCTTGACTCCTACTACCGCGTATCACCCCGAAGCCAAAGGTTAGGTGGAACGCATGAATCAAAATTTGGAACAATACCTCCGATGCTACACAACACATCTTCAAGATGATTGGTACTCATGGCTCCCCCTTGCTGAGTTTGCCCTAAACAACGCCCCAAATGCCTCCCTCGGGAATTCCACCTTCTTTGTATCCTATGGGTTCCATCCACAGATTGGGGTACCGGACCTCCCCCCTCGACAGTCCCGGCCACTGGAGCCCTCGCCCGCTGAATTCAAGAAACCCAAAGATTGACCCAAACCACCTTGCAGCAGGCTCGACAACGCTACACGAATGTGGCAGATAAACATCGCACCCCTGCTCCCGTGTTTCAGCCCGGTGATCTGGTATGGGTGAATCGTTGCCATTACCCCTCCGCCCAGCCTTCTGCAAAACTTGACTTCCGCTATATGGGTCCTTACCCCATCCTTAGACAACTCAATAAGGTAACTTATAAACTCCAACTACCCTCCCATGTACGCATCCACCCCACATTCCACATGGCTCTTTTGAAAAAAGCCCCTCCTACGTGTCATGTCCCCCCTCCACAGCTCCCGAGCCCGGCTTCCCCCGACATAGAATACGAAGTTTGAGCCATCTTAGATGCCCGTCGCCACTATGGGCGCCTACAGTACCTCATTGATTGGGTGGGCTACGGTCCCGAGGAGCGATCATGGGAACCAGCGGCCTCGGTACATGCCCCCCTCTTGGTCCAAGCGTTCCACCGTCACCACCCTTCCAAGCCATCCCCGCTGGGGGGGGTTGGGCAGGGGCCTCACGGGGGGGTACTGTCAAACCCCACCGGGGAGGCCAGAGATAAACGCCGCTTGCAGGGGCACCGGGGAGACGAGAGGCTTCCCCGGGACCGACAACGATGGCGTCAGAAGCGACGGAGGAACCACCCCCTTCCCTCCCTGCACCAGGGAGCGGTGTAGCCCCACCCACAGTAGACGCGCGGTTAGGACCGCTAGGGGTGGAACAAAGCAAGGCCGGGCCCAGTAGGACCCCGGAGGAAGCCACGCCCCCTTTGCGGCGCTCCGCATATCTGCGGGAGCGAGCAGGGCGCGGGGCCAGGAATACAAAAGCCAGCGCCGAGAAGCACTCGGCGCTGGTGATTGAGCGGAGACCGGCCCTTGATTGAGCTAAGTGCTTGAGTCCTGTGTATTTCGAGTAGCTTCCTGGTAGTGACGGCGTTTGCCTAGAGTGTGGCTGAGTGAATCCCTTCCCTGAGAATCCTGACCTGAGACGTGTGATTGGGAGTGAGCGAGTGGTGAGTGTGTGTGGCGTGTGAATCCTTCCCCCTTTCCCTTCCCCCCCCGAGACTCCCCCCTAGCTCCCCCTCCCTCCTTGTGAGAAGTGCAGACCCGTGTGCCGCCTTGTCTTCCTGGGGTCCCCTTCCTTCCTCTCCGGGCACATTTTCCCCACAGCAGTCCAGACCCCTTCCCCCACTTGGTTGTTGGTTGCTTGTAGAGACTTGTCTGACTGGGGCTCAGACGCATTACCTTCACCTGGCGCCCTATGATGATAGGGACCTGGGCACTGTGAGGCCTATAGGTCCATTCACTATCCTGATGGGCATTTATTCCCAGAGAGAACCTTCCCAGGTCAGGAGTCTGAGCCCATGCGTAGGGACTATAGGGGTGTGGGTGGCGCGGTGCCTGGCTAGCTGGAGCCCGCAACGGGGTTGTGCCCCCTCCCCCGTGAAAGAATCACCAGCACTACCCCTTTCCCTTCCACGGCGGTAACCTAAAAGATGGACATCGCCAAAGAAGTGGCAGAGCTAGTTCGAGCTGTGCAGGCTGTATCCATGGACGTATGGGTCCTGCACGATAACCAGCAGAACCTAACCAGGGCGGTGGCCCAGCTCCAGGCGGCCCCGGTGGCTCCCCTCCCCGCTGGGGGCGGGGGGAGGCCCCCACTCCGGTTCCTGAGAGGCCTGTAGGGCACCTCCCCAGGGAACCTCGAGGACCCCAGATTGAAAAATTTGGGGGGGATCCAAAGGCATTCCAGGGGTTTATGGCTCTATGTTGGTTGACATTCTCTATGCAACCTCAGACATACTCTACAGATACCCTTAAGGTAGCCTGTATTATCGGGAACTTGGGCGGCAGCGCATTAGAATGGGCGACGACCCTGATCCAAGGGGATAGCCCTTTGCTATCCAACTACCCTGACTTTGTGAAAGAATTCATGACCCTCTTTGATCATCCCCACCGGGTGCGGGATGCAGAGACAGCCATCCTAGCCTTAAAACAAGGGCGTGGGGGTCTGTTGGAATACATCACTCAATTTCGGCAGTTAGCCTTAGAACTTCAATGGCCAAAGGAAGTCCTATGGGTCATGTTTCGCAGGGGGTTGGGTGATGACCTAAAAGACCAGTTGACGTTTGCTGGCCTCCCGGAGACGTGGGAGGAAATAGCCACTCTCACGTTACAAATAAAGGATCGCTTAGCGGAACGGCGCCGTGAAAGGAAGCAAGATAACAGGGGTTTTTCCCCTCGCCCAGCAGTCTTCTCTTCGGTCCGTACCGGGGCGGCGAAAGGATCAGACCCCGAACCCATGCAGATCGGCGCGTCCCGGGGGCCGCTGACCAAAGAGGAAAGAGAACGACGGCGCCAGTCGCGGGCATGCTTTTACTGTNTCAGACGCATTACCTTCACCTGGCGCCCTATGATGATAGGGACCTGGGCACTGTGAGGCCTATAGGTCCATTCACTATCCTGATGGGCATTTATTCCCAGAGAGAACCTTCCCAGGTCAGGAGTCTGAGCCTGTGCGTGGGGACTATAGGTGTGTGGGTGGCGCGGTGCCTGGCTAGCTGGAGCCCACACCGGGGTTGTGCCCCCTCCCCCGTGACAGTTCCTCCCTGAGGCTAGGTGTCGAAACAAAGACCTGAATCCTGCCTCTAAATGGAGTGGAAGAGCGAAACCAGCAAGGATTGCCTGCCTCCAGAGGAAAGAGAAAATCCAGTGAACGTATATACAGATGCTAATTCAGATTGTGCTAGAGTATTGTAGCCTAAACCGTGCTGAAGAACTAACTATAATAGACCAGTCTACGGGCACTTTTAAATGATCCTGCTCACAAGCGGGATCGTTCATTATGGTGCATCTCCCCCCCGCCTTCCTCTCTACGCCATGTCTGATGTTCAGACACGGCATAGAGAGTATGGGCGCATGCACATCCTTGCGCCTGCGCACTCTGCCAGTGAATCCGGAAGTGCGGCTTAAAGCCCGCATATCGGTGATCCGCCCTGAAGGGGGCAGGATCACTGGGCCGGCTTGACGTGGGGGAAACTTGGCTGCACTCCGCGTCGGGCATTTAAACGGACGGTCTCAATGGCGGCTGTTAAAGGGCTCAGCTGCCATTTCCGTCTAGTTTAAAAGCGCCTTGAGAGGACAGTTAAAACCAGTATTAAAAGTGTACACGGGTTTAAGCACTTAAACTGGTACAAGAGCTAGTGTAGAGGATCTCTGATACTACAGCTTAGGTAAGGGGAATTGCTCTATGATCAGCAAATGCAGGTGCCTATGGTGCTAGCTGAGTGCATGGTGATCAAAACTAGTTTCCTGAACTCTTTAAAATAATCTAGTCCCTCCTGGGCAAGAGTGGTTTGGAAAACTCTCCCCCTACAATTAACTGAAGTGGTTCTGCTTCCAGTATGTGCAATTGTACTTTGTACTATTTTATACTGGCCCCATCCCCTTAGTCTCCTTTCCTAAGATCCCTATTAACTATAAGAGAAAATTAAGTTTAGAGGTTGAATCATTTCTCCAAGAAAAAAAAAAAACCCAGCACAGATCAGCAGCAGAGAATAGGACAGAATCCAAATACCATGGTTCTGTCCGATTCTAACCACTATGCTACTTTTTTCTCTCTCTTTTTTTAAAAAAAACCCTGAGAATCTTAAGTGTTTGGCTTTTATGGACCTTAAGAAATATGATCCAAAAATATTCTGTAACAGGAGAGTTTGGGGTGTGGGAAGGAAGATGATGACTAAGGTCCAAAATGTAAAAAGCAGAGCTTAGTGGACAGCTGAGTAACAGCTGAGCCACAACCAGAGCACACAGCTTTGCTCACCATCTTAAATGTCCCAGTAGATTCATGCCTGCCATTCTAGGGGCTGGCTAATTTTCTGGCTTAATAAGAGTACTAGCTAAGAAGTGTGCTACTTTACTTTTTTTGGTTGGGGAGAAGGTATGCAGGTTGGAAAGGTCAGAAAGGTGGGCATCCATTTAATTGCTTCCATAGCTAGTCTGCAGAAACATGGAAACTGCCTCATTTCAAATTATTTAACTTTTGGGGGTTCACTTATGTCCACACAAGTCCCAAAACCAATACACTTCTGAGAACCTACAGATATTGCATAAAATTATATACCAAACAACTACTCTATTAGATATAAAGGTTAAACAGAGGAAGCCACCAAAATCTGTATTAATGTGCACATAGGACATGCTTGTGAGGGACCTAAAGCCTCTCTCTCACTATATGCTCTCACAGGTGCAATTCAAAAGCATTGAGTGCTATTGCCATGAGCAAGTGGAAGGGCCTGAAGCCCCTTCTCTGTCTTGGAGTCAAACCTAACGTGCAAGTTATAATCTGCACTTCTGAACCTATACTTTTTTGAATATCTAAATTTNCCTTTTGGCCGAATCTACGCCTTGTCCACTCCGGAATTAAAGACTCTCCACCAGTACGTGGACGACAGTCTTCAAAGTGTGTTCATTCGGCATTCATGTTCCACGGCCGGGGCTCCTATATTTTTTGTGCCAAAGAAGGATGGGGGGCTCCGCCCTTGCGTCGATTACTGAGGGTTGAACGCCATCATGATTAAGAATCAATATCCTCTTCCTTTGATCCCCGAACTGTTAAATCGACTTCAGGGGGCGGCAATCTACAGCAAGCTCGATCTGCGGGGAGCCTATAACCTTTTGCGGGTAAGGGCAGAGGATGAGCGGAAGACCGCCTTCCGAACCAGATATGGACACTATGAATACCAAGTAATGCCCTTTGGCCTAGCCAATGCTCCTGCTACCTTCCAGCATTTTATTAACGACATTTTAAGAGACCTTTTAGATGTTTTCGTTATCGCCTATTTAGACGATATCCTTATTTACTCCACCTCGCTGGAACAGCACCGTACTCATGTCTGCCAGGTCCTATAGAGGCTGACGGACAACAAACTATATTTCAGGGGGAGAAATGTGTGTTCCATCTGACCACCGTGGACTTTTTGGGATTCGTCATTTCCCCCACTGGAATCCAGATGGACACGCGGAAGGTAGAAGCGATCCAGCGATGGCCAGCCCCCAAGGCAGTGAAACTCCTTCAACGCTTCCTTGGGAGTACGAACTATTATAGGCATTACATTCCCCAATATGCGGCCATCACCATTCCCCTTACGAGCCTCCTGAAGAAAAATCAACCCTACGTGTGGTGCGAACCGCAGCAGACAAGTTTCAACCTTCTAAAACAGGCGTTTATGCAAGCACCCCTTCTGCGACACCCCAGCTTCAATCAACCCTTTTGGGTGGAAGCAGATGCCTCCAGTACCACGATTAGGGTGGTCTTACTACAAGAGGCTCCCCCTTCTAAACACCCCCTACCTTGCGCCTATTACTCCCGTCAACTTACACAAGCGCAGCAAAATTACTCCATTTTTGACAGGGAACTTTTGGCCATCAAGGTCGCCTTCAAGACTTGGCGCCACTACCTCGAGGGAGCCAAGTTCCCCATCGAGGTCATCACAGATCATAAGAATCTCACATTCTTGCAGACTGCACAAATAAATAACGCGTGCCACGTCCGATGGGCAGTCTTTTTTGCTCGATTTGATTTCCATATTCAATATTGGCCAGGGCACCTTAATATCTTAGCAGACGCCCTATTGCGCTGCCATGAATGAGTAGAGGGGGATCGACGACCACAAGGGACCATCCTCCCGGCCAAGGTATTCACCGCTTCCTATGTGACGGTAGAGCAACTAAAAAAGGCCAGCCAGGAGGAACTACCCGAGGCTCCCAATTCAGAGTGGCAACTAAGCAAGGGCCTGTGGAAGAAGGTGGAGAAAGTACTCGCCCCTCCATCATGTAGAATTCCCTTAGTGTGGGCCCACCATGATGCCCCTTTAGCTGGGCACCCTAGGCCTCAACGCATGATCCAGATGATTCAAAGACACTTCTGGTGGCCATCCCTAGCCTCGGACGTCCACAGTTACATCGAACACTGCGACATCTGTGCACGGACTAAAATACCTCGAAGACCCCCTGTAGGATTCCTCCAACTAGTAACGCCCCCTCAAGGGCCCTGGCAAAGAGTCGGACTAGACTTTATTGTGGATCTCCCGCCATCACGCTCATATAACAGCATCTTGGTCGTGGTAGATCATTTTACGAAGTTTGCCCACTTTATAGCGTGCAAAGGCTTACCGTCTGCTCGTCGGACAGCCCTTTTGTTCATATGACACGTACTAAAACTACACAGATGTCCCAAGGAAATACGAAGTGATCGAGGATCCCAATTTACCTCATGATTTTGGAAGGCCCTTTTTTAAGCCTTAAGGGTAACCTTGACTCCTACTACCGCGTATCACCCCGAAGCCAAAGGTTAGGTGGAACGCATGAATCAAAATTTGGAACAATACCTCCGATGCTACACAACACATCTTCAAGATGATTGGTACTCATGGCTCCCCCTTGCTGAGTTTGCCCTAAACAACGCCCCAAATGCCTCCCTCGGGAATTCCTCCTTCTTTGTATCCTATGGGTTCCATCCACAGATTGGGGTACCGGACCTCCCCCCTCGACAGTCCCGGCCACTGGAGCCCTCGCCCGCTGAATTCAAGAAACCCAAAGATTGACCCAAACCACCTTGCAGCAGGCTCGACAACGCTACACGAATGTGGCAGATAAACATCGCACCCCTGCTCCCGTGTTTCAGCCCGGTGATCTGGTATGGGTGAATCGTTGCCATTACCCCTCCGCCCAGCCTTCTGCAAAACTTGACTTCCGCTATATGGGTCCTTACCCCATCCTTAGACAACTCAATAAGGTAACTTATAAACTCCAACTACCCTCCCATGTACGCATCCACCCCACATTCCACATGGCTCTTTTGAAAAAAGCCCCTCCTACGTGTCATGTCCCCCCTCCACAGCTCCCGAGCCCGGCTTCCCCCGACATAGAATACGAAGTTTGAGCCATCTTAGATGCCCGTCGCCACTATGGGCGCCTACAGTACCTCATTGATTGGGTGGGCTACGGTCCCGAGGAGCGATCATGGGAACCAGCGGCCTCGGTACATGCCCCCCTCTTGGTCCAAGCGTTCCACCGTCACCACCCTTCCAAGCCATCCCCGCTGGGGGGGGTTGGGCAGGGGCCTCACGGGGGGGTACTGTCAAACCCCACCGGGGAGGCCAGAGATAAACGCCGCTTGCAGGGGCACCGGGGAGACGAGAGGCTTCCCCGGGACCGACAACGATGGCGTCAGAAGCGACGGAGGAACCACCCCCTTCCCTCCCTGCACCAGGGAGCGGTGTAGCCCCACCCACAGTAGACGCGCGGTTAGGACCGCTAGGGGTGGAACAAAGCAAGGCCGGGCCCAGTAGGACCCCGGAGGAAGCCACGCCCCCTTTGCGGCGCTCCGCATATCTGCGGGAGCGAGCAGGGCGCGGGGCCAGGAATACAAAAGCCAGCGCCGAGAAGCACTCGGCGCTGGTGATTGAGCGGAGACCGGCCCTTGATTGAGCTAAGTGCTTGAGTCCTGTGTATTTCGAGTAGCTTCCTGGTAGTGACGGCGTTTGCCTAGAGTGTGGCTGAGTGAATCCCTTCCCTGAGAATCCTGACCTGAGACGTGTGATTGGGAGTGAGCGAGTGGTGAGTGTGTGTGGCGTGTGAATCCTTCCCCCTTTCCCTTCCCCCCCCGAGACTCCCCCCTAGCTCCCCCTCCCTCCTTGTGAGAAGTGCAGACCCGTGTGCCGCCTTGTCTTCCTGGGGTCCCCTTCCTTCCTCTCCGGGCACATTTTCCCCACAGCAGTCCAGACCCCTTCCCCCACTTGGTTGTTGGTTGCTTGTAGAGACTTGTCTGACTGGGGCTCAGACGCATTACCTTCACCTGGCGCCCTATGATGATAGGGACCTGGGCACTGTGAGGCCTATAGGTCCATTCACTATCCTGATGGGCATTTATTCCCAGAGAGAACCTTCCCAGGTCAGGAGTCTGAGCCTGTGCGTGGGGACTATAGGTGTGTGGGTGGCGCGGTGCCTGGCTAGCTGGAGCCCACACCGGGGTTGTGCCCCCTCCCCCGTGACAGTTCCTCCCTGAGGCTAGGTGTCGAAACAAAGACCTGAATCCTGCCTCTAAATGGAGTGGACGAGCGAAACCAGCAAGGATTGCCTGCCTCCAGAGGAAAGAGAAAATCCAGTGAACGTATATACAGATGCTAATTCAGATTGTGCTAGAGTATTGTAGCCTAAACCGTGCTGAAGAACTAACTATAATAGACCAGTCTACGGGCACTTTTAAATGATCCTGCTCACAAGCGGGATCGTTCATTATGGTGCATCTCCCCCCCGCCTTCCTCTCTACGCCATGTCTGATGTTCAGACACGGCATAGAGAGTATGGGCGCATGCACATCCTTGCGCCTGCGCACTCTGCCAGTGAATCCGGAAGTGCGGCTTAAAGCCCGCATATCGGTGATCCGCCCTGAAGGGGGCAGGATCACTGGGCCGGCTTGACGTGGGGGAGACTTGGCTGCACTCCGCGTCGGGCATTTAAACGGACGGTCTCAATGGCGGCTGTTAAAGGGCTCAGCTGCCATTTCCGTCTAGTTTAAAAGCGCCTTGAGAGGACAGTTAAAACCAGTATTAAAAGTGTACACGGGTTTAAGCACTTAAACTGGTACAAGAGCTAGTGTAGAGGATCTCTGATACTACAGCTTAGGTAAGGGGAATTGCTCTATGATCAGCAAATGCAGGTGCCTATGGTGCTAGCTGAGTGCATGGTGATCAAAACTAGTTTCCTGAACTCTTTAAAATAATCTAGTCCCTCCTGGGCAAGAGTGGTTTGGAAAACTCTCCCCCTACAATTAACTGAAGTGGTTCTGCTTCCAGTATGTGCAATTGTACTTTGTACTATTTTATACTGGCCCCATCCCCTTAGTCTCCTTTCCTAAGATCCCTATTAACTATAAGAGAAAATTAAGTTTAGAGGTTGAATCATTTCTCCAAGAAAAAAAAAAAAACCAGCACAGATCAGCAGCAGAGAATAGGACAGAATCCAAATACCATGGTTCTGTCCGATTCTAACCACTATGCTACTTTTTTCTCTCTCTTTTTTTTAAAAAAACCCTGAGAATCTTAAGTGTTTGGCTTTTATGGACCTTAAGAAATATGATCCAAAAATATTCTGTAACAGGAGAGTTTGGGGTGTGGGAAGGAAGATGATGACTAAGGTCCAAAATGTAAAAAGCAGAGCTTAGTGGACAGCTGAGTAACAGCTGAGCCACAACCAGAGCACACAGCTTTGCTCACCATCTTAAATGTCCCAGTAGATTCATGCCTGCCATTCTAGGGGCTGGCTAATTTTCTGGCTTAATAAGAGTACTAGCTAAGAAGTGTGCTACTTTACTTTTTTTGGTTGGGGAGAAGGTATGCAGGTTGGAAAGGTCAGAAAGGTGGGCATCCATTTAATTGCTTCCATAGCTAGTCTGCAGAAACATGGAAACTGCCTCATTTCAAATTATTTAACTTTTGGGGGTTCACTTATGTCCACACAAGTCCCAAAACCAATACACTTCTGAGAACCTACAGATATTGCATAAAATTATATACCAAACAACTACTCTATTAGATATAAAGGTTAAACAGAGGAAGCCACCAAAATCTGTATTAATGTGCACATAGGACATGCTTGTGAGGGACCTAAAGCCTCTCTCTCACTATATGCTCTCACAGGTGCAATTCAAAAGCATTGAGTGCTATTGCCATGAGCAAGTGGAAGGGCCTGAAGCCCCTTCTCTGTCTTGGAGTCAAACCTAACGTGCAAGTTATAATCTGCACTTCTGAACCTATACTTTTTTGAATATCTAAATTTCAACTCCATTGTACAATCATCTCCAGACATCATATCACTCTCCAATACCCCTGCTTATCCACTCCCTTAAACTGTGCTGGGGGATGAGTAAAGGGCACCTAGCCAGAATCTACAAGGCCTTGAAAGACATATGGTACCCCAAGGAATTAAAATATATTCAAAAATGGAGAGATAACTTGAACGTAGAAATCACGGAAAGGGATGCATTTTAAAAATTATTATATGCACGGATGTGCATTTTCTAACGAAATAAAAGAGTGTCAAATTAAACTGGTGACAAGATTTTATATGACTCCATCACAATTTTAAAATATAGTTGAAGGGAATTTGGGAACATGCTGGCAACAGTGTGGGGAGGAGAGGGATTATATGCACTGCTGGTAGGAATGCAGTCGAATACAACCACTATGGAGAACGGTATGGACTCTCATAACAATCCCATTCTGCCTGGAGATCGCGCTCCTGGGTCTCTTCCCAGAGGTGCAGATCCTAAAAAACCATGTGAACTCGTGCGCAGAATTTCTTCAAGCAGCAAAAAAAGTAATAGCCTCCCACTGGAAAGACCCGAAAGAACTGAAGGAGGGTGAACTTTTAAACATGAATGTGTCACCATATGACCATGGAAAAAATTACAGTGAACTTACTAGATAAAAAAGAAGATTTTACTGCAAAATGGTACCCATGTGTATTTACAATGCGAACAACAGACCTACCTCCAGATGAGGACCTTCTTGTTTGACTACTACGTTTAATTATATTTCTTTTTTTCCCTAGCTGTATCAGAATCCACTTGTTTGAATTGTGGGTTAGGGAGGGAGGAATGGGATGAAGTTAAAATTGTATGTAAATATTTGGTTTGTATGTAATTCAAATAAGCAATAAAAGTATTTTTTTTAAAAAACTGTGCTGGGGGAAGCAAGCTTCCTTGTTTCACCAATAGAAAAAAATAGAACGCTATAAGCATGCCAAAGGTTACAGACGTAAGAGAGTAGCTGGGAGTACAACCCAGGTCTGCCAAATTCCAGTCTAAGATTCTATCAGCTGAATTACACCATTTCCCAATAGGTGAAGATAGGCCAGGTGAGGTTTATACTTGAACAATGGAACTATATGGGTTGGAAATGGAAACAAGTTGCAAGTCAGAAAAAAAATATCTAAGCAAAATTAATGAATTATGGCAGTAGAGAGAGCATGCAAATTGAAATCAGAAGCCATACTGGGATATTACACACCAGGTTGCATCGTCTGGGGAATTGAATGGCAGTTCTGACTATCAGCATCATAAAGCAAAATCAATCATCAAAAATAATTTACACACACACTGCTCATCATTAGGCATCAATTGCACTCTTTGCGCCCTGGTATTTATGGGATCAACACTATGGCTTTATTTGCTTTCTTGATTCTTGACAGAGATGTTCCAATACCATATGTTTGGAATAACAGTAACACTCTAAGGTCCCATTTCTGACTTTTCTCTAGGGATGGGCGAACAGATCGTGGTTCAGGTTCGGCCATTCGGTTCGGCTGCGTTCGGTTCGTCCGTTCGGTTTGGCAGTTTGGTTTGGCTGCGTTCGGTTCAGCAGTTTGGCTAGTTCGCCAACTTCGGGTTCAGCTGTTTGGTTCGGTCATCTGAACAGGCCGTTCGGTTAGGCCATTCGGCTGTTCCGTTTGGCCGTTCGGGAAATGTTGTTATGGGTGTTTTTTAGTTTTTTATATATATTTTTTTGTTTTTATTGGGTTTTATATGGTTTTCTTTTTTTTTTAATTTGTTTTTTTTTGTTTTTATATGGGTTTTTTA
>QEPC01009251.1:6187214-6198450 GCA_003113815.1 Sphenodon punctatus
TGAGGCAAAGAAGTTACAGCTAAGAATGTATATGTAGAATATTGCAAAATACAATAATTCAACCGCTTCTAAAATCGGATTCTATTATCCAATTGTTTTGAAATTTGGTGCCCATAATGAGTTCTAATGGAGATAGAGGCACTCCAAATTTCAGCCACATAGCTTAAAAAACAAAAACGTTACAGCCGATAATGTGTTTTCCATTGAAACCAATGGAAATTCAATTCCGAACTCACCGAATGCATCCGAACTGAACGTTCAAATTTGAGTTCGGTTCGAACGTTCGGTTGGGTTGACTGAACTATTCGAGTTCAATCCAAACTCCAAACTTCCGAATTCGAGTTCGGTTCGAACGTTCCGTTCGGTGGACCGAACTATTCGAGTTTGGTCCGAACTCCGAACTTCTGAACCGCGTTTTCTCATCCCTATGCGGAACGCCGCAGGACAAGGTGCGGGGGCAAGATATTTCAGCCCCCAACACCATCCGCTGGCTTCTCCCTGAGAGAAATGAGCGAACCATTCAAGAACGGTCCCGTCGAGACTCCCCAGGTCACGCAGCCGTCTCAACACCAGCCCGTGGTCCAGGGTGTCAAAAGCGGCCGAGAGATCTAGCAGGACAAGGTGTATACTGGGCAGCAGAAACCCTAGAATCACTAATAAGAAACTTTACTAGGGTAACTATGTCAGTCCTGTGAGTCATCCAATCAGTTTGGAAGGTTAAAAAGATTTCTTCCACCACCAAAACAGAACACCATCAAAAACCTTGCAAAATTCCATGTTATCAACTGACAGATCTAAGTAGAAAGATATTTGGGACTCAGTTCAGATTCCCAGTGTGCAAGTGTCCACATTCCATAATCACCAGAGTCATATCATATATATTAGCAGTCTCAGCAAGGTTGCGAAGGACTGAATGAGCTGGAACTTCATTGTTACACGTGGACATGGTCCTGCCAGTTCAGGATTGCGGCATTTCCATCAATCCCTTTTGTCTCTTTCATGGCTAAATGAAGAAAGCTCACTATCAGACAGCATCTTTCCAAGCACTGAAACTCAACCCAGTTATTTGAAACTAATGATTTCAGCCTGAAATTGAAAGCTAGGTCCTTCACTAGCGTCTGCTTGTCAAATAAATGTAACAAGTTTGTGTTTCGTTCAATTTATGAACTGCAAAATAGCTACGCCTAAGATGCTAGTTTCTCCTGTACAGGGATTGAAAGTTATTTCTCACTTATTTTTAATGACATGATAGAATTAATGTAGTGGAGCAGTTATATGCAGAATCCACAGCAGGACAGTGCTATCAAAGCAGCAGTACTAATACTCACCTCCACCACTATACAAACAATTCTGGGAAGTACACAAATGCAGGATTGTCCTGCACTCAGTACTCTCCTTTTCAACGCACCTGAAGCAAGTGGGCAGGATGAGGATCAAATGAAAGCTCTCCACTCTGCCAGCTCAATATGCTCACTCAGCAGACCAGACTATGCCTGATCCTTGCTCCATGAATAAAGCCAAGGGGGGAGGGTTGTTGCCTCCCTACTGGAGGGGAAAGAAACTCTTTCCTCAAGCAGTCAAAAAGGAAAAGAAAGCCGTGTCCACCCATTTCTAACAACTTTGAGGTCAAAGTACAGCATAAATAAATGTTGTCTTAACCATACAAGATGCAGCTAACAATTAGTGTTTATAAGAACATAGCACCACTAAGCTCCTAAATCTGTCTTGAAAAAATATTAAGTACTACATCATGAAAACCTGTTCTGCAAGCATCAAGAATACCTGCGGTTTCTCTACCTTAGCGCTCCCACTGGTAGAGCTACACCAGAAACCATATGATGGCATGAGGTTAAGAATTTAAACAGCATATATCAGCCTATCAAGACAAAACATCCCCTACTGGTTGTACAGGAAATCTTTCTGGGGTTAAAGTTGCTCTTCCACTTTGAGTGCTGGGGAACCAGAGCTGTCAGGTACATACATCCTGTTGAAAGTGAAGCACTGGCTCCATAAAATGTTCTCTTTCTTTGAAATCCATGAAACCTCTTCAATTGGAGCTCCATGAGATTTATACTAAGCAAGTTTGGGGGCGATGAAGGAGCAAAGATTCCATATCTCATATTCTGTACATCTATTTCCAATAAAAATAAAAAATATGGAAAGGATACAGCTTCTAGCATTAGTTTTTGCTGCCCATTTTGTGGTGCTGCACTGCACCGGAAGGAAGCGAAGATGTATGTCAGGAAATGTGGACTATGGCCTTTTTTACACGGACGTCACCCACCCATGAGCACCCATAAACACCCATCAGATGTGTGTGAGAGTGCCCGTGTAAACGGCCACGAGTGGGTGCATGCGCGTTCACGACTCACCCACCCACCGACACCCACACAGCATCCGGGAAGGAGCCGGCATGCTCTGTGGGTGGAGGTGGGTGTCCAACACCTGCCTGTCCGTGTAAAAACCCAAACATCCACACCCACAGGAACAGGTCCGCCGAGACCACAGAGAGACGGCCAGAGAGGCCACACAGGGGCCCCCACGCAGATACGCACACCCGGGGAGATGCCGGATACCTGCCCAGGAGCCCTTAAAAGGGACCTGAAACAGGACATGGGTGCGTCAGCTCCCGAGATGTCTTGAAGGAAAGCCTCTGACAAGACAAAGGGAGGCAGCACCGCAACTCGCACAGAATGGGCCAGGGTAAGCAGAAGAACCCTGGGACATCCAAGGGAGGGGGGCCAGCCCCATGGGTCGGGGGGGGGTGTACGTGGGAAGGACTGCTATGCACAGCACACCCATCCCAGCACAGGGCCGAGGATAGACTGTGGCGGCCGCACCGACTGCAGTCCCCCACTCCAGCACAGCCATGGGGCACGGGGAAGGGAGCGCGAGTGATAGTGAGGTATGTGTGAGGGGACCCCAAGAACCCAGGGAGTGGGGGCCCGCATGCCAACAGTGGACAACAACCCGAGGGAGCACAGGGCAGGCAGCCAACAGCTAACGGTTTCAACCCCTACCCCCAGGACAGCACCCAGACACAGGAGCAACGCACCACCGGGGGGACGGTCGAGGAGGGCCTCCATGACAGCCAGGGGGGAGCAGGAAGGGATCCCCCCACAAGGGAGCACAGGGGGGCTGTGGGGCAGATGCTAATCCCTCTGCAATANCCCCCACTCCAGCACAGCCATGGGGCACGGGGAAGGGAGCGCGAGTGACAGCCAGGGGGGAGCAGGAAGGGATCCCCCCACAAGGGAGCACAGGGGGGCTGTGGGGCAGATGCTAATCCCTCTGCAATACCCCTAACAGGAGACTACAGCTCCGCTGTCACCACAGCTACCGGGCGGGCCGCAAGCCGCAAACCTGGTAGGCCCCCCACAAGCGGTACCCAAAAGGGGGAGCCCTGGTAAAGGCAGGAGACCAAGGCCTTCATACATATGTGGGGGGCCGAAAAGGTCTAGCATGACCTGGTGCGTAGCTACAAGACCAAACAGGTTTATGAAGTCATCACCCAGGAGATGCAGTGGCAGGGGTACAATAGGGATGTCACCCAGTGCATGCAGCAGGCAAAGGACTTGAGGTTCGGATATAAACATATCAAGGACAACAATCTCAAGTTCGGCCGTGCTATGCGGACAATGGAATTCCAGGAGGAGCTGGACCGGTTCCTCTGCATGGACGGGGATATAGTTGCCTCCCACCTACATGACACCGCTTTCGCATGGGGCAGGTGGCGGGCACACACAGCACACACCCCTGCCCGACTCCCCAGAGCAGGGGAAGACCGCTGCCCCTGGAGAGGCAAGCCAGGTTGCGGGAGGGGACGGCCCCATCACACAGGGTGAGGAGGCATCACGGGAACCCGCTCACACAAACATCGCCCTCTGCATGCGCCCACGAAATTCACAAGGTGCCGGGCTGCGGGGAAAGGGGGCTCATGTGGAGTGGACGAAGACCCGGGACGCCTCCCAGGACGCGGAGGAAGACAATCCAGGTAGGAATGCAACCAAGGGGCGGGAGACCAGTCCAGATTGGGGGGGATGCCGGGCACCAGGGATTGACTGATGGATCCACATTCCCATTGCAGCTCAAGGTGCCCTGGAGGTCCATGAGGAGGTGGTCATGGAGGAGGTGGTGGTCGAGGAGGAACCAGAAGCACCCCGAGAGCTGGGCACCAGGACAACGGTGGTAGGCCACAATGCACAAGGGATGGGTTATGGGCCGGGGTGACGGGCCTGTCAGCCTGCCACCCCAGCCAGTACCAGGGTGACGAGCTAACAGGTTGGCCACAGGGGCAGCCCCTACAACCAACCGCTCCCCATGCACGACAGGGACAGGACGGTGACCATCACTGGTGGGTTACATGCAGGGGGAGGGCATGCGGGGGGGGGGTCGCTAGGGGGGTGGGACTGAATGACAGGCCCCTAGGAGGGGTTGTAACAGCACGGTCCTGGGTGAATATGCCCCCTGATGGGGCTAGCTCTGTTGCCTGACAGAGGGGACATGGTCCCCGGCACCCTGCCCGACCAGTAACAAACGCCATAGGGATAGACAGGGAGGGGGGGTGGGCACCCCCCGGGGCGACAGGGATGCACATTTAAGGGCACCATGTACGGACTTGGAAGGCCTCGCACCCCAAACGGTTACCATCCCTCCCACGGATGAGCACCCAGGTCTGGCGAGGGGAGCTGCCACCAGCAGGGCCGAAAGGAATTGGAAGATGCGGACCTGGAATGGGCAGAGGAGAGGGGACCTCGGCAGGGAACTTCTGGAGGAAACCAGGTTAGCTGAGGTGCACGCTGAGGAGCTCGTCCTCACAAGGGAGGTCCAAAGAGGGGAGGGGGAGAGGGACCAGGACATACTGGCAGCCATGCTAACCCGGTCCCACACTGAGCACCTGTGGGACAGGCGCCAGACTGCCACCCTTCACCGTGAGATGCGGCTTGACAGAGCCGAAAGGGCAAGGAGGCGTGTTGCACTGGAGGAGACCTCAGCACGCGCCCTTGACCTCATTGGAGAAGCAGTGGGGCTCCTGCAGAGAGAACCCCAGCGGGACGCGCCCCCTCCAGGCCCAGGTGGAGGGATGGCAGCTGAGTACCACCAGGGCGCCCCCCCCACAGGTGCAGGTGCCCCCCCCTGCACTTTGGCCAACCTTGGTTCCCCCAGCAGCACCCCTTCGCTGGTCTCATTGACCGGGTCCCTCTTCCCCACATAGCCCCACAACAACCACCCATGGGGCTGCCCTTCCACCCCGCACCCCTCCCGGTTCCTCCACAGCTGCCTCCGAGAACCCCCCTCCGGGAACCACAGTCTCCCCCGCCCAATCCGGAACCTCCAGGCGACCAACTGCCCATGCTGGCCTCCCCATCAACTCTGGTAAGCTGGACCACTGGGCCGTCGGGAAGGGTGGGAGGTGGGATGGCACAGCTAACAGCAGAGGGATGGGCAGAGGGGAAGCTGTGTGGAGAGCAACGGGAACCCCAAGGACCACGGAAACGGCCGGGGTGCCGGGGAAACAGTGCAAGGCAGGGTGAAACACTGACCTTCTGTTCCTTCACCACAGAGTCCAGCACCCCAGTCTGGCATGGAGCGGCCTGTGGACAACAGAGAGCCCGAGCCATCCGGCCACTGCTCCTGAAGGGCATTGGCTCCAAGGGCCCGCAGGGGAGCGGGCCCCGGTGTTGCACTGAAGCAGGCATGGGGAAGGCCCCACAAACCGTGACACCCACCCCACACACACCTTGTACATAACCCCAAATAAACTGTGTTGTACATTAGCACTCTGTTGTTCGGTGTGTCAATGGGGGTGCCATGGTGCGCAGGGGTCGCTCTACATGCAGACGGAGGCAAGACATACAAAAAAAAAATGCTGGAACCATACATCACCAGCCTGCAGGCAGCCAGGTGGGCAACAGCATGGCTCCCATGGCAGGGTATAGGTCTGCACAGATACCTCAGTGGAGTACCAGCCATGCCACCGGACAGCCGGTGAAGGGCCGAGGCCTGGTGTGGTTCACCTGTCATGGCTGGAAGGCAGTGGGTGACCCAGTGGTGCAGTTCACAGGTTTCACAGGAGCAGGGAAACCCTACAACCCAAACACCAGGTCAGAAGCGGATCAGGGAACAGACATAGCAGACTTTATTGTTACCCGTTACACAGTTCTGTGAAGGGTGGGGCCTGTCAACATCACTACTCAGTTGCCTGCCATCTGGGTGACAATGCACTGACACAGAGCATCCCAGTTCTCTTCCCTTGAACAGCCTGAATGCTCACTCCGCCATGCTCCGAGCTGACGAGAGTCGTTAATTGAAGAGGCAGCAGTCCGCTGTGCACGCCACGGGATGCTGAGCACGCCAGTTCAGAGGGAGCCTGGCCCTCATGAGCCATGGGCTCAGCAGGTAGGCGGGGTCCCCTATCACCACTGGGGCAATGTAGACCTCCTCAATGATCCGATACAGGTTGGGGGTTATCTCCCTGTCAAACATGCATGCATAGAAAGGGGAGGCCCGCAGTATGCGCGCATCATAACTCCGCCCTGAGTGGCCAGTGTAGACATCAGTGAACACGGCCCTGTGATCCACCACGACATGGAGATTGATGGAGAATGTCTGCTTCCGATTCAGGTAGTCCGTCTTGGCATGTGGGGGCTGGATTATCTGGATGTGGGTGCTGTCTATCGCCCCTATGCCATGGGGGAAGCCCACGTCCTCAAAGCTGCAAATGACAACCTCGGAATCCCGGAGCTCTATGACCCACTTGAGCAGTAGCTCCACCAGCAGGTCGCACACATCGTGGAGTGCCCTGTTCACAGTCGCGGTTCCCACCCCGAACTGCTCCCCAACGCTCTGACAGGAATCGGGGGTGGCCAGTCTCCACTTGGCCATGGTCAAGCACATCCCTGGCAGCAGCAGATACCACATGTTGGTCTTGCGCCTCCGGAGATGTGGGTTGAGGAGCTTCCCAAGCGGGGTCAACAGGGAGCGGTTCATGTGGAAGTGCTCCATCCATGCATCGTCCGTCCAGGTGATCAGCATGTTCTCCCACCATTCATTGATGCGAGAGCGCATCCAATACAGCCTCTGCATTGGGACAGTGACACGGCACCTGTAGACATTCAGTGGCCCCCAGGACAGGACCAGGTACATGTTCCGAACATGGGACACCGCTGTTCCGAACATGGACTACCACTGTTCCGAACATGGACTGTTGGCGGATGACTACCCTGCGTGCCCACTGCACCAATGCAGCTCGGCGCATGTTGGCCACTCTCCTGCACTGTACTCCATGGTTGTAGAAGCGGTGACCTGGCAGTAGTAGCTCGACCCGTTGCTCGAACACCAGCTCCAGGATCATGATGCAGGAGGACAGGACCGTTAACAGGACGACCTCAGGGAGCTCATCAACAGGCAACATGATATCAACAACAACACGCACACTTGGGGGGAACCCACCACCGGTACCAGTGCTGGATACCCTAGCAGCTACCCACCTAGCCGTTACGTGGCCGGTGGACCTGACCCAGGCCCATGCAGCAGTGACTGTGTCCCCTTCAACCACACGGCCTGTCAGCGCCTGCAGCACCTAGCTATCACCCCCCTGCGATTTCTTCCTCCAGGCCCCGAGCCCTGTGCGCCCTGCACACCTGCACCGTGCCTCCCACCTCCCCTGAAACCCCAAGCCTGTCCAAGGGTACCGGGGATGGCTGCATGGGGCAACCCGCTGTGCACACCTGCCTACTCCCGCCTCAGCACTTACACCCTGTTCTGGACACCAGCACCACCTTTCTATCACTAAGTTAAATCACTATCGACTCTCATTCACCACACTCACACCACCCCTCAGTCTACAAAGCACACCAGGCCACAGCAACCGGCACACCTATGTACCATGGCAGCCCGTGCTGTATGCCCTGCGATTGGTGCGGTACCGTGGGTCCCACAACCCACCGTCCCACAACCCACCGTGGCGCCATCTGTGTAAACGTCGCCCGGCTCAGCAACGCCGGGTGTTCTCCGGGTGTACTCACCCACCCATCTCCACCTGGCTCCAGCCACCGGGCAGGCAGTGGCGTCCGTGTAAAAAGGCCTATGTATGCAAATGAATATACATTCCTCCCCCCCTATTCTACAACAACAGTATCCTCCTGGGATACTTGAATTTTGCCACTGAAAATGATGACTTTTCTTATTATTTTAGGTATTGGTGTGTTCTGGTAGAGTCTTATCTCTACATGTGGCAGATTTTTATTATAGGCTCCATTTATTGTTGACCAGTTTTTCTCTGCAGACCGTCTACTGGGTATGGCAAATCCTGCATTGGTGCAAGGTGTTGGATTAGATGCTCCTTGAAGTCCCTTCCAGCCCTATGATTATCCCATTTCCAAACCATTTTAAAGAGGATTCTGCATCAACCACATACTTTAAACTTAACCTTAATATTGTACTTCCTTCAACTCTACTCAGTAACATGAGAAATTCACAAAGGATGAGTAAATCGTTCCGCAGTCCCCCTAGGAACTTCAACATGGTGCAAGACTCAGGCCGGTTCTCAAGATGGAGCATTAAAAACATTCTGGCTGCCTTGCAGCAAAACCATAGTTTTATCGCACTGCTTCAACTCTGTTCGAGTTTTCTGCACGACTTCCAATTACAAATTTGAAATAGTTTTTAAAAGTGTATTAATTTTAATACAAATCTAAGGCTCCCTCTTTTAAAAATGTATTCACTAGCAGTATTGTGAATCCAAAAGCTAGCACCCGCATACGTGTAGGAAAATCATAAAATGAAAATGGCTGGTCTTTGTTCAGAGTCGGAGCTCAGTGAAAAAAAAGCCAGTAAGTTAGCCAAGTACATAAGAGTAAACATAAAATTTACTGTTCATTCAACAAAGTTTGTAACACGTATAATAAACCTTGTTAAAATGTAAGTGTCTCCAGCAAATAGAAACCCAATACAGCCTACTTCCATTACAAAATATATATTTTACTTCTTGATCCTGGCCAGATTTATATGAAGCCAACAAGAAACCAACTTAAACTAAAAGGCTATAAAAGCTCAATTGAGTAAATTTTCAACACGTTCTGCAGTTTCACATGTACCATGCACACCACAGCCAGCATGAAAAGGTCCCTTTACAGCTAAGGTATCAGCAGCCAAGGTTAAGACATTAGCCTTTGCAGTCACACCAATGAGCACTTCAGTCATTACAATACTGTCACACTGGAAGAGATACAAGAGGACACTGCACCTTTAAGTCATGTTGATCTACAATGAGATTTTCCAGTGAACAGCTGGAGCCCTGAAACCCTTCCAAGCTGGAGACTGAAACCTGAAGTCAGGAACCAGAGTCTGCAAAAACGTGCTGCAAATTTTCCTCTAATTCAATCTGACTCATGACCTTCAGTTGCAGGCAGCTGTAGGCTGCATTAATTTCCATCTCCAGAGGGATGCAACGATGCAGAATCCATAACAGTTATCTATTTATAAGTGAACAGTAAGAGCTTGACTCCTTAATGCATTTTTTGTCTCATTTTCAAGACAGCACTATATCCAGGCTGCTTGGGACGGACTCTGCAAGTTCAGAGGTCCCAGAGCACCTGATTCAGATTTTAGACAAAGCTGTTACAGTCCTCCCTGTTGAAGGGAGGGGGGGAGGGGGAGCTGAACTGCAGCCATCCAAACATGAGAATTTATAAAAAAAAACCAAGGCAGAGGAATTTCCTTTCCTGGTTATATATTTTGCACTTCTATAGCTCTTTTCATCAGAGGATCTCAAAGCACTTTCAGAGCGTTATTGAAGCAAGCTTTACAAATATCTCACTAAATAAATATGTGTTTAAACAACTGTTTCCTGTCTCTCAAACCTAACACACGCATAAACCATTACATTTTTGCACTTTCACACCATCAGCACGAGAGCATAACGCATCTGTTACACTTCATTAAGGCAAGCGAGACAGCATATGGTTTTAGCATTTTCCCCCCCTCCAGGAAAGGGAGGCAGAAGCTTCCTTTAATCTTATAATTTTAAGACTATTTATATGAAACTGCACTTCAGGTCTGTAAAGTGTTAATAATTCCAACATTTAAAAAACAAGGTTTTAAATTCATAGTTAAGGCGAATTAATTATTTGTAATATTTTCACATTTCCCCAAATATCACCATACCTTAAGTCCTATACTTTCAACTTATTACTTCACCACATCACATCACTATTTTTCACCTTCTCTACATCCTTCCCCCCTCAAAATTATCACCCCCTCATCTTTAAACATGACAATTCTGTCATAACAATGCATAGATCACTTCACACTCTAAAATTAAATAAATTACTTATTCACATGCCTTAATGAGTTAATCAACATGGTTTTTTTACTCTGTATCTGAAATTTAAAAGTTAATATTAGTCTGATATGTGCTATGTATAGATTAACTCATGAAGTGATGTAATATTTGTGGTTACAACAGAATTGTCATATTCTTTAAAGATGAGAGGGTGATAATTTTGAGGGGGGGGGAAGGACATAGAGAGGGTGAAAGAAAGTGATGTGGTACATTAATAAGTTGAAAGTATAGGACTTAAGGTATGGTGATGATATTAGATTGGGGAAATGCAAAAATATTACAAATAATTAATTTGCCTTAACTATTAATTTAAAACCTTTGTTTTAAAATGTTAGAATTTAATTAGGTTTTTGAAATGTTGTCTTGAGTAGGAAAGAGTGTTTGGGGTGCATAGGGAAGGGTGTTTGGAGGTTATTGGGGGAAATGAGTGTCGGGGCTGGGGTAAGTGGGGAAGGAGTGTTTAGGATCAATGGTGAATGAGATGGGGGGCTGGAGCTGAATGGGGAGGAAAGGGGTGTTGTGTTTGGAGGTTAATGGGGGAAATGGGGAGACAGGGATGTGGAGGCTGGGGGTTAGTGAAGAGGGAGGATGTGTGGAAAGGCTGGGGGGTCAGTGGGAAAGGGGGATTTGTTCCAGCGCACCCCAGCTGGGATGCAGGGAAGCGAGGCCCAAGGTTTAATCCTCCCAGAGGCAGCTGGATGCACTCTGGATCCAACTGCCTGAGACACATTTAAACCAGCTTCCCTTCCCCAGTGCACTCCAGCTGGTATGTGCTGGGGCAGGGAAGTAGTGACGGGTTGAATCCTCCACCAGGCAGCCAGCTCCACTCTAGTGGATCCAGCTGCCTGGGGGACAGTTAAACCTGCTTCCCAGCCCCAGTGCATTCCAATT
>QEPC01009251.1:6200066-6231531 GCA_003113815.1 Sphenodon punctatus
GCCCTCAGTGCAGCCCTTTGCTTTAAGCAATTACCTGGGGGAGGAGACAGGAAAACACACAGGTGTAGGTGGCTATCCACCCTGCAGCTTCTGCCTCTGGGGCCAAGCTCTCCAAGTCATGGTGTAGTATGTTGTCCCTTCTGATGTAGCTCTCTGTAAAGGACAGAACTACATTTGAGTTGGGTTGGGATGAGCGTCAAAAGAGCCTCACATCTCAGGTTAAGCCAGCTGGGCTCCACAGAGCCAGGACTGGGCTTGGAAAATGTGGCCCCAAAGGACTTCTAGTTCTGATTCCCAAAAGCGGGTGTCAACTCCCTTGTTTTAGAAAATATGGGGGCCTCCCCCACACTGCATGGGTAGGGGGGATGGGTTTTTGTTTCTTTTAATGTTTTAAAGATGTTGTGAGCCGCCCCGAGATGCCTGAGACAGGACGGGGCAGCATATACATTTTAACATAAATAAATCAACTGCAGCCCTGCATACTTTCAGTGCATCTGGGTCAATGTATCCTACATAAGTGAACAGCAGATGAGCTACAAACGTGGAAAGAACTGGAACAAATACTTCAATCAAAATTTTATTTTTCAGTCCATTTCAGTAGACTTTGAGTCATGGGAGAAGCTAGCATGCAGCTGGAAAACAGAAACCCATGACTTGATCTACAGTTCTGAAACCATCTACTCCAGAGTAGTCAGTGGCATGGACAGTCTCCTGGAGCAGCATCGCAAGTGTCTGGAAAGCCAGGAGTGTCAGCAGAATGGCTCCAGTAATGTCAGTGGCACTGGCTGTATCTGCTTTCATAGGTCCTCTTTTTGAGTGGCACTGGAATACCATCACTGACGCTACTGGGAGCCACTGATAATCCAACCCAGGGCTAGCTTTGGAATTTGCAGGGCCCTTGGAGACACCCTCTATGGGGCCCTAGAGGTGGTCATGTTTGGAGCCCCACTGGGAGAGAGTGGGGCTCCCACACTCTACTGTGATTAAATCGGGGGCCACTGTGGGGTCCTCAGAAGAGTGGGGCCCAGGGCAGTTGCCCACATCACACTGTGGTAAGGCAGGCCCTGCTCCAACCTCCCCCAATGTGTTCTTTGTGTTTCCCCCATGTAATATTTTATAGATAGTTATTAGAAACATTGTTACTAGATATACATAGTAGTTAGCTTAGTTATAGAGATACAGTGTGTTTGTAGGACAAGGCCTTTGTAGTTAATTATTAGGATATTCCATTTAGTTAAATAGGTTTTAAAATAGTTATTAGCAGTTAGATTTAGTGTAGAGACAGATATATATATATATATATATATATATATATATATATATATATAAAAGAAACAGCCACTCCAGCCCCAGGACCCACCGTCAGGGTTCGGAGGCCACGTTATAGGCAGGGAGGGCTGTGGCCAATACCTAGAAGCTGGCACTCTAGCCCCGGGACCTGCTGTCATGGGTCTGGGGCCAACATTCCTCGCACAGAGGTGATGTCATTCCACTGCACCAAGAAACAGCCACTCCAGCCCCAGGACCCACCGTCAGGGTTCGGAGGCCACGTTATAGGCAGGGAGGGCTGTGGCCAATACCTAGAAGCTGGCACTCTAGCCCCGGGACCTGCTGTCATGGGTCTGGGGCCAACATTCCTCGCACAGAGGTGATGTCATTCCACTGCACCAAGAAACAGCCACTCCAGCCCCAGGACCCACCGTCAGGGTTCGGAGGCCACGTTATAGGCAGGGAGGGCTGTGACCAATACCTAGAAGCTGGCACTCTAGCCCCGGGACCTGCTGTCATGGGTCTGGGGCCAACATTCCTCGCACAGAGGTGATGTCATTCCACTGCACCAAGAAACAGCCACTCCAGCCCCAGGACCCACCGTCAGGGTTCGGAGGCCACGTTATAGGCAGGGAGGGCTGTGACCAATATCCAGAAGCTGTCACTCTAGCCCCAGGACCCACCATCATGGGTCTGGGACCATCATTCCTCGCAGAGAGAGCCTTTTTCCAAACGCCCGAACTGAACTGAACACAACCAAACCGAACGGCTGAACCCGAATGGCTGAACTGAATGGGCGAACCAGACCAGACCGAACTGAACGGACGAACCCAAACCGTGATCTGTTCACCCATCCCTACCCAATGCTTCCTTCAATCTGGAAACTCACCACACCTGGAAACTCCATGACACCGCTGCTCCAGGGCTCTGCTCCAGTTAAGCCCCGTCCTCCTCCCCGTCTATCAGGTAGTTGCTGAATGTGCCAGTGGCTACATAATAGTGTTATATGTGACCCCTGACCACAAATATGAAACAGAAAATATGGGATGTAACACCCACTCTGGGTGTTTTTAGACAAGATGCTACCCCACATGGGCACCCAGGAGCCACTCATCCAACTGCCCATCTGAAGGTGGAGCGGGGGAACGGGTGCAGCACCCGCTCATGGCGCACTGCAGAGAAATCCAGAGTGTGCCGTGTGGGGCAAGCCAAAAAAGTGGCGGCAACAGGTGCCTATGCATCCCCTGCCCATATGAACTGGGGCAGCCACCTACGCCAGCAGACCGGTCCACCTCTCACAAGCACTGTGAGCAGGGGACATGGCCTTTGCAAGTCACAGGAACTGGCCCTGAACGCTGGGGAGCCCAGTTCCTCAGCACTCCTGGCCAGACATGTTAGAATCCCTCCCCACACACTCTACCTGAGTGAATGCTCCACGGCTGTGCTGCTCAGTGGCCACAGACCCTCTCTCCCCACCAGCCTTGAATGTTTTTTAAACACCCTCTGTCTACCTGTAAAAGGACTAGAATATTTTCAGCTCAGTCCTCAAAGCACTCTCCCAGTATAAGCCTTATTGGACTGAGACTTTTTACTCACCTACCCATATGGTAACTGTGGGAATAATAAGAGCTTGTTGATGTAAAACACTAACGGGAAAATTTCCTCTACCCTTGAGTTACTTCTCAAGTGCTGCATAGTCTAAGATGTGTTAAACCTTGTGGCTGTACAGTAAAAATCCCTTTTAGGTAGTATATGGTGTTAGTTCGTCCCCCTGATAAGTGTTCCAGTTCTTTGTGGTCTGCTCTGGTCACCCATGTTCCTTTTATGGTCTTCAGACAGATGTGACTTCCTGAAACATGTATCATGGGATAGGTTGCCCCTTTCATAGAAAGTCCTAGTTGAAAGGTACCTCAAGGGTCACCTAGTCCAACTCCCTCCTTGGATGCAGGATGAGTACAGCTACAACAGCCTCAACAGATGGTTGTCCAGCCTTAAAACAAACAAACAAAAAAAGCTCCAGTGATGGAGAGCTCACAGCCTCCCTAGACATTAGGGTGTGATGTGATAGTTTACCCAGACAAAAACAATCATGTAACTGCTGTAGATTTGGGTTACATTACAAAGGGGTAACTTATCTGGTGGTTAAAAACCCACAAGCTGTGTATTTCATGTTAATACAGCCTTAAGTGTTTGTGAAAGGCTTGAAGATTAAAAAGGCTGTAGGTGTTACATGTTACAAAATAAATTTATCTTTATTATGGTTAATATTTCATCTTAATCACATCATGATATTCACAGCAATAAAATGGGTGGCACTTCCCTGGACATTTTGTTACTTAATAACATCAAAGCCTGATAGCACTGAAATCTATACCCCGGTGCCAGTTAATGAAAGTCTCAACATGAAAGGCCATGCAAAGAGCTAAGCCAAACTGCAGACAGGAACTGGAATGGTGCAAATATGCTGGGATCTGAGGTTATTACTAGCACATACACACTGAACAGCAGGTTGTAATGATTATTAATTATTTAAGAAAAGAACATGAGCGCGCCAGCACAGGCGGGGGGGCCGGAGGGGGGAAAGACACGGAAGTGTCGCTCTGGGATCTTCCAGTTAGAATAATGTTAATTAGCACAATATGTGAAACTGAGGGAAATATCCAGAAGCACCATATGCTAGTGGGGACTTGGGAGGTGGAAGACCTACAAACAAAGCATCTTTTTCTTCTTTGTAACAGATTGAAAGGTCTTCTGAAGGTATTATGGGCAAAATATCTTTTTAAAAAATTTAAACCGCATACTGTCTCTAGTTCTCCTGTCCTTGATCAACTGCTTGATTGTGTAACATTCTGTGTAGAAACTATATAGACTAAACAAATGGTGTAAGATATTCCTTTCACACAGTTTTTGTAAGGTGTAAGCCTGTAAGACTTGGGGGATTGAGAATTCTAGGGGTTTTCTCTAGGGATGGGCAAACAGATTGCGGTTCGGGTTCGTCCGTTTGGTTCGGCTGCGTTCGGTTCATCTGTTCGGTTAGTTCGCCAGGTTTGGGTTTGGCCATTCTGGAAATGTTATGGGTGCTTTTTTTGCTTTTTATATGGTTTTTTATTGGGTTTTATATGGTTTTCTTTTGTTTTTTATTGGTTTTTTTGTTTTTATATGGGTTTTTTTTTTATTTATTTAATCTAATATTATATATATCTATCTACACTAAATCTATCTGCTATTAACTATTCTAAATGCTATGAACTAAATGGATTATCTAATAACTACACAGGCCTACTCCTACAAACACTAAAACTAAATCACTAACGCTATCTCTATCACTAAGCTAGCTCCTACAACTACTATCCCTAACCTATCTCTCTATAGCTATATCTTTCTATTTCTATATATATGGGATGGGGGGGGAATCACAAACACAAGGTTTCAGTTTAAGGTTTAAGTTCCATTTCAGTACAAAACTGAAATGAAACTTAAAGCAATCTAATAATCCTACTCAACGCCTGCTGTTCAGGAACAGCGACTAGCTCAGAAGGTGTTGGGAAGGGGGGAGGCAGATAGTTTCATTTCTTGCAAGCCTCTCCACCCCTGGTGCCTGGAAGTCTGCTCCTCAGTGACTAGTACTACCTCTCCCTGTCACCTTACAGTGAACCTTTTTTTGCCACCCGAACGTGATCTGAACTGACGGAACTGTTCGGCCATTTCGCCGTTCGGTGTTCGGTTCTGTTTGGTATGTTTGCATTCGTGTTCGTGTTCACGTTCGGTTGTCCGAACAAGCCGAATTTGGGCCGAAATCCAAACTTCCGAACCGCGTTCGCCCATCCCTAGGGGTTTTTCTTAAGATGCTGTTTTCCAAACAGTTCTTCCTTTGCAGTCTAGAATCCTAGTGTAGTTGAACCCTAGGATCACTTTGTATTTTAGAGCTTTCCACATCTTTTGTTACCAGGCAAGCTGCCATTTTTCTATCCTGTTTTTTTTTTTAAAAATTATTTTAAAACTTTGTAAAAGCACAGCAAAGGCTATCAGGAGATCAGGGACAGATTCCCAGACCTACTACTGCCTTCCTGTGCATCCCCACAGCCATGTCATTTACAGCTTGTGTTTCAGAAGCACTGAGCATCTATGGAAACCAGTAGAATACACAAGTGATTGGTACCTCTGATAATCAGACTGTTCATTGCCTCAGTTTCCCCATCTACATAACGTGAATAATAGAGCTTCCTACATCTCATGAATAAGACATAATTGTTTAAAAAAGCTTTTCAGTTGCTACGAGTCCCTTTGACAGAAGGTCCTATGGAAGCGTTAGGTATTAGTTGCATACTCAGCTGTAGGTTTGTGAATTTTCAGGATAACTTCCTAGCTCTTTACTCTTAATGCAGTGGATGTAGCTGCTGTTTGCATCTAGCGAATCCATAGGTTCTCCATATTGCTGACCTCCTCTGTGTCCCTGCTTTACATGTAACAAATATTCTGTTTTAATCTGTTATTTTCAGACTTACAATTCTAGTGTAATCTACTTTGAAACTCATTTAGGATTCCTTCATAGTCCAGCTGCTTCCATGCTCCAAGTCCCTCTGTATCTGGTGGCATTTCCCCTCATTATGTGCTCTAGCAGCATCTGTACACACATAAATCCTGTTTTCATTATCAGTCTGACTAAGTCACAGACAGCAGTAAGGAAAAGATGGGCCCCCACCAAAGAAGCCTGTGGTACCCCACTAAGGACCTGCTTTCAGTGTGAAGTGGGGTTTTTTATTACCATCCTTCAACGTCCAATATTTAGTCTGACAATATCCCAGACCTGCAAAATTAACATCTGAGGTAAAACAGAACCAAGTGCTTTCTGAAAACCAAATAGAGCCCATTAACAAATGCTGTTTATTTTCTTCCTTTGGGGCATTATGGTAGCAGAGCTGGGGATCAAGCATGACATTGTGAATTTTCACAGTTAGTGGCAATCAGAATCCTGGCATGGCACAGACAAACATGTCAAAACAACATTCCAAGGACCTCAAGAGAAATCATTCAGAACCCTTCACTGCACTAATTGGTGTTTGATAAAGCTGGTTGATATTGTACTTTTGCAATTTGTAAAAAATAGAATCTAACCAACATTTACATTTAGCACTGCAAAAAAAAGATTTGTTTTGCATTTCCACAGAAGCAGAAATAGATATTTTCTTAAGTACTTTGTGTGAACATTGACAAAAACTGAATTTACTTTTTTTTTACAGATTTTTTTTTTACGACAATGTACTAGAATAATTAAAAAATTTAAAATTGAATTGCTGCAATATTTGATCTTGAATTATACACACATATTTCCAGATGAGTCTTTTTTATTATATCTGGTACACAGTTTTCCCATTTCAGGGTAAACTAAAAATGCTCAGAAGAGACAGACGACATGTAGATAGGCAAAAAGACAGATGCAGTAGACAATTTCCCCCCCCCCCTTCAAAATATTTTATTGTTAGCTTCACAAAGTTTAACAGTATTGTACAGCATCAGTACGTTTCCATATGTATAATGTTAAAGTCGGTAACGTGAAAGTCCAAAACACCACCAATAATAAAGAAAAATATAAAATGTACGGAAAACATAAAATGAAGATGTTTATTTCTGAGAAAATAAAAATAAACCAAAATTAACCTAAAGAAAACAAACTAAACTGGGTTGACAAATTAATGCATATAAAGATAAAGGATGTTTTCAGAAGGACACTGACACTGTTACATTATATTATACATGTTGCAGGGCTGCAGTTGATTTATTTATCTTAAAATGTATATGCTGCCCCGTCCTGTCTCAGGCATCTCGGAGCGGCTCACATCTTTAAAACATTAAAAGAAACAAAAACCCATCCCCCCTACCCTAACCCAACCCACCCACTCCATCTCCCTCGGGAAAGGCGTGGCGGAACAGCCAGGTCTTACATTGACTGCCGGCCTCCCCTCTTTCCGCAGACAAGCGGATCTCCGACAGGAGGGAGTTCCTCCTCATAGAACGCCCGCCTCATAGCGGACACCTGAGAAACCTGGGGGACCTTGAGGAGGGTGCCCCCAGCCGACTGCAGGGGTTGCTCCAGGTCCCGGAGGGTGAGGCTGTCCTGCAGATGTGCCCTATGAGTGCCCTGCAACATGTACAATAGGCAGTAATTGGTGTTACATTGGTGTCAAACTGTCTATCTGAAACCAACCAAAGAGGAGAATCAATGTCTTCATCAACCATATCTTTTCCTGAGAAAGTTCCTGTGGAGACATCACTCCTAGACTTCACGTATCTGTCATGCAAAAGGTGTCACGAGGTTTGTTCATATCCACCTCTACATTAATAATGTTCCAACAGGGGGTCCACAATGAATAAGATTCCTCCACAGTTAATAAAATTCCACAATGAATAAAATTTGTCGAGAGGAAAGGTTTGGGGACAAGCGGACCTCCGCTGGGAGAGAGTTCCACAGCCTTGGAGAGGCCACTGAGAACACCCTCTTCATCGTTGCCACCCAAGAGACTTGGGTGATCTCGAGGAGGGTGCTCCCAGTCGACCGCAGGGGCCAATCCAGGATTCAGGGCATGAGACAGTCCCATAGGTACATGGGGCCCAGACTGTATAGGTAAGAACCAACATCTTGAAATCAGGCCTGGAAGACTATAGGAAGCCAATGCAGTGAACAAAGCACCGGTGTTACACGATCACGGCAACCCGTCCCCATAGGGCAGGATTTATATCCTGCCCTATCCCCTGAGGCTCAGAGCAGCTCACAATAAATACATAAAAACAAATACAAATATAAAAACATATAATTTAAAACCCATAAAAACTAAAAACATCACCCTCCCAAATCTATTCCTGCCCATTAAATGCCTGACCGAATAAAAAGGTCTTATGCTGCCTCCGGAAGACATTGAAACTAGGACGTAGGCAAACCTCCAAGGGAAAGGAGCTCCAAAGCTGTTGGGCAGCTCCCTCTCTGCAGGCCCGAGTCATATGAAACTGGGCCAGTGATGGAACCTGCAGGAGGGCACTCTCAGCAAATCTTAAGGAACTTAAGGAGAAAGGCAGTCTCTCAGATATGTAGGGCCCAAGCAGTCTAGGGCTTTATAGGTTGATATCAGCACCTTGAATTGTGCCCAGAACACTATAGGCAACCAGCACAGACTCTTAAGCACTTGTGTAATGTGCTCCCGGCCACCCACCCCCATCAAGAGGCAGGCTGCCACATTCTGCACAAGCTGCAGACCCCGAACAATCTTCAAGGGCAACCATACGTAGAATGCATTGCTGTAGTCCAGCCTCGAGGTAATGAAGGCATGGATGGTGGTGGCCAAATCCATGTTGGAAAGAAAGGGACGCAGCCTTCTCACCAAATGGAGTTGGCAAAAAGCACTCCTGGTCACAGCCGCAACCTGACCTTCCAAGCACAGCTGAGGATCCAGGAGCCCCCACAAGGCTACACAACTTAGTAGTGAGGGGAGGCTGGACCTCATCAGTGATGGGAGTCCCAACCCACCCCAGGCCACAGGGCCGGCCAACCATCCTCCCCTCTGTCTTGTCTGGATTCCACCTCAGACATTTCACCTGCATCCAATCCCAATAGCAGCCAGGCACTGGGTAAGCACCAAGACTGCAGGGCCTGGGTTGGATGAAGAAGATAAGTAAATTTGGGTGTCATCCGCATATTGAAGAAAATGCACCCCAAATCTATGCACAATCTCGCCCAGGGGCCTCAGATACATATTGAACAGGAGCTGAGAAACCTGCAGGACTCCAAAAGAGAGGGGGAAAGGGGATGAAGATCACCCATCACCACCAGCTGAAACCTCCCCAACAGGAATGAATGGAAACACTCTAGAACCATCCCGAAAACCCTTGCCAGGTCCCGCAACTGTGTCAATACCTCATGGTCAACTGTATCAAAGGCCACTTGAAAGATCTAAAAGGATCAACAGGGTACAATATCCCCTGTCAATCTTTTGGCAAAGATTATTGACAAACACCACAAGCACAGTGCTATACCCAGAATGAAAGCCAGATTACCATGGGTCCAGGAATCAAATTGCACCTAGATGTCCCAGTAGATGCCTAGGAACCACCTGTTCAATAATCTACCCTACAAAGGTAAGGTTAGAGATGGGGCAATAGCTGCCCAAGAAGTCAGTGTCAAGTGATGATTTTTTGAGCAGGGGCCAAACCACCACCATCTTGAGGGCATCCAGTATCCCAGACAACAAATGCCCCAGTCTCTCATGGGTAGCTTTCACCAACCAGGATGAGCAAGGATCTAATTTACAACTGGTTGCCCGCATTGCCCCAAGGACATCCTCTGCCTCAGTGGGAGACACCAACTGAAAATGATCCAAATCAACAGAACAAGACTGAGCCTCCACAGCCCCAAACTCTGACTCTGCCAAAGAATTAGCACCCCCCAAGTTGAGGTGAATAAAAGAGTTTTTGCCTGCAAAGTAAGTATTAAAATCCTCATGGCAGGCAGAAGGTGACTCAGCCACAGGAGACAGTCTGGATCAAATAGCTCCACTTGCCAAGAATTTGCAGGTGCTATGGTAGCGGAGAGCATTCCTTGCCACCACCCTAGTCACATTATAGTCCTTCAAAATTGATCTTTGGCACAATCGGTCAGCTTCAGGAGTCGAACACCATCTACTCTCCAAATGCCTTGCCTCCTGCTTCATCCACTGCAGCCCCCCCGTAGACCAGGAAGACCTGTGCTGATGCCATGGAGGAAACCGACACCTGAGTGTTACCATGTCAGTGGCCTTGGTCAACGTGGTATTCCACAACTTGACCAGGCCATCCACAGAGCAGCCGTCAAAATCAGTGGGTATATCCCCCAGAGAGTTCTGGAATCCAATTGGCTCCATACATCTCCGGGGGCGGACCAACCTAATTGGTCCACCACCCCAACAGTGGGATGTATGCAGGGACCCAGACCCATAGAAGGTAATGATCTGGCCATGACAATGGTGTCTGTACAACACCCTCAACAATCAGAGCCCCATTATCCAGGCCAGTGCAAAACATTTAGTCCAACATGTGTTCTGCATCATGCATCCAGCCAGAAATTATCTGGGATAGGCCCATGGTTGGCATGGAGGCCATGAAATCCCACTCTGGCTTTAAAAGATCGGCCTCAGCATGGATGTTGAAGCCACCCAGAACAATAAGTCTTGGCATCCTCAACACCACTTCCAAGACCAACTCAGCCAGCTCGATGATGGAGTCTGCTGTGCAGCAGGGTGGTTGGTACACTAGCAGAATCCCTAATCTATCCCATGCCTCAAACATGAGGTGAACACACGCCATACTGGACAAATTAGGCACTGGATACCTTCGACAAGCCAGATGTTCCCTCCAAATCACAGAAAAAAAAATATCCCAAAGGACCAAAAACAAGATTGAAATAGAACAATAATTTATCTGAGACACCCTACTGAAAAACCATACAAGTGATAATCATAAATATAAAAATAGGAGAAAACACTCAAAAATTACAACAATATTGGAAAACCAGGAAAACAGTCAAGTCCAAGCAACGGTGAGCAAGGGGAAGGTCAATCCCCCAAACCACCAACAATAGTGGCAGAGGAAGTCAATCCCATGAAAAGTTCAAACAATGGTAGTTACGAGTCCCCAGTTTTTATCCTCGTTTCATCAAACTTCATCAAAACTCCAATGTCATCTTCCTCAAGCTGTAAGCAATTGATCCTCATTATATATAATAAAGCCAGCCCCCAAATGTGTCAATAAAAGTCACATAATGTATACCTAGGTGTTAATGCATGGGTCTCAAACAAGCATCTCCCTCATTCACAGCATTTTAATTAATTATTATTATTATTATCATTATCAAACATGCTGTAAACTCAATCTTCATCTCTTCTTCATGATCTATTTATAAATAATTTCCATTAATAAAATAATATCACCACAACACCACTCTCAAAAAAATAAAAAGGAAAAGAGGGGGGCTCAAAAAAGAGGGAAAAGGGGGGGAAGACACAAAGAAAAGAAAAGAAAAAAGAAAAAGGGGGGGGAGAAAAAGGAAGGGAAAAACATCAAAGGGGGGAACCGGAAAACAAGAGAAAAAGAGAGTGGAGGACACACAAAAAGAAAGAAAAAAGAGAAGGAAAACAAAAAGGAGACTAGAAAACACATCAAAAGGGGGAGAAAAAGGAGAAAGGAAAAAAGGGGGGAAGGGGACAAAAGAAAAACAAAAAGAAAAAAGGGGGGGGAAATAAAGGACAACCAAGCACACAGACAGGAAAAGGAAGGGAAATACACAGGAAAGAAAGGGGAGGAGAAAGAAGAGTGGAAAGGTGTTCGCAACAATACCGTTGTACTGGAAACGTATAGCTCTCTACCCTACTATCCTGTTGCCAGTTCTCTAACAGGCACCCTGCCTACTGAGTTACAGAGCCTGTTTACTGGTCTGAAATATTCCTTCCTTTCCCCTCTCTAAAACTCAATGAATGGGATCCACCACACTTGAGTTAATTAACCCATGAGGGCTCAATCCAAAGCCTCTATTTGCTGGTCTTGAATACTTAGTGTGGTTTTCAATTAATCCCATTAATTGAGATTTTCACCTTTCCACTCTTCTTCATCTCTCTTTTTTTGTGTATTTCCTTTCCTTTTCCTGTTTTTTTTTTTCCTTCCCTTTTTTCTTCTCGTTTTTCTTTTGTCCCCCTTTTTCCCTTTCTCCTTCCTTTTTTCCCCTCCGGCCCCAGTTTTATTGAAGAAGCGATGACCATTGAGTTTACAGCATGCTGTGAATGAGGGAGCAATTGTTTGAGACCCATGCCTCAACACCTAGGTATACATTATGTGATTTTTATTGACACATTTTAGGGTTTGTATAATTATATATAATGAGGATCAATTGCTTACAGCTTGAGGAAGATGACATTGGAGTTCTGATGAAGTTGGATGAAACAAGAATAAAAAACCAGGGGCTCGAGTTGTAACTACTATTGTCACTACCATTGTTTGAACTTTTCATGGGATTGACTTCCTCTACCACTATTGTTTGTGGTTTTGGGGATTGACCTTCCCCTTGTTCACCATCGCTTGAACTTGGCTATTTTCTTTGTATTCCAACATTGTTGTAATTTGGGAGTGTTTTTCTCCTATTTTCATATTTATGATTCTCATTTGTATGGTTTTTCAGTAGGGTGTTTCAGATAAATTGTTGTTCTATTTCAATCTTGTTTTTGGTCCCTTGGGATTATTTTTTTTTGTCTTTCATTTGTGGGGACCACCCTTCCTCTTTGTTTTCCCTTCCAAATCACAGCCACTCTGTCCCCATGACCTGAGGCTGATGCTGCACAGAGTACCCAGCTGACACCAGCTGGGCCAATTTTGGTGTCCATCAGTAACTGCACAACAGTTCCTATCTCCTTAGGATGTCCACTTCAGACATTAAAAAAAAGCTCAATAGTCACATATAATGGGCCATACCAGCTTCTGAGAGAATAGAACCACTACTACCTTGTTGTCAGTGACAGAACAGTAGAATAGCAAAATGGTTTGGGGGGAGGGGAGATACAAATTTGAACTGAAGATGAAACACAAACAAGATGTTTGTTTATGTATATGTTTATTCAATTTGTTTCCTGCCCTTCCCACAAAGGGTCAGAAGGGGTGCAACTAGTGATACCAAATTTGAATGGAATATTATTTATTTATTTAGATTTTTATCCTGCTCTGTCCCCTGATGGTAAATATGAAAGGGAGAGAAAAAATTGTCATGCACTTTAATTCAAATACTTTACAGAGTCCTTTTAAAAAAAACCTTAAAATAATAAAAAGGAGCTAGATTATCTTCTAACAACATACACACATAATTTTCAGTTTGTTCCTATATTCGAGGGTTACCATGATGTAACACATGTTCCTCCAGCTTAAGGGAAAATGTTGACACAACCTGTTTTTCAAAATAAAATTATACCAGCTTTCTCTATTTCTATCAGGCATGTGATTTGCTTATCTCAAAATTTCTAATCAGATGTCATCATAGGTGAAACCACATCAGATCTATCTTGAGTTTCCTAATTATTGTTACAGTTTACCTACAGATCATTGCAGGCATAGCATTGCACATAACACATTTCACATCTGTGGAAGACTTCCAGGACTACTAATTTGCAGCCAAGCTTTCAAAATGGTCTGTTGGCATTAAACACCACAGGCCTCATTTTCGCAGTTTGAAAGCACCCACAGCTCCCACTGACTCCTGCTAAGTACCCAAATCCCCACTGAACCCCTCCATCCTATCAGCACAGTCTTGAGAAGAGGGAAGTGCCATCAGTGGGATTTTAGGCTAATACAATGAGCATCCTCTCAACTTCCATTAAGCACTCTATATACCAACTGGCTAGTCAGGCCTGTTGCCACCACCCCATCTTTACAATTGGCAAGCTGGCTCTGAGAGAAGCAACTTGCACAAGGCGACCAAGGTTAAAACTCAGGATACTCAGTTCTATGTCCAACAGACGAAGAACTGGACTACACTGGGTCTCCCATTTAGCAGGAAATCAATCCTAAAAATGAGGCATCATCCTAGAGTATAAGCTACACTTGAAATAGGTGGCCTTGTTTGGGAAAGGTTATGTTTTATGTGGAAGAATATTTCCACAAAGCAGGGAAATATAAGTACTTAATCTTTACTGCTGATCATCTGTCATGGTCTAATAAGTGTAGGCTGACAACAACACAAGATGGGTAAAGGCAAATCTCCAGTAAGGAAAATGGAGATCAGAAATAGGGAGCCTTTTTAGAGCCTATGTGATTGCATTCGGCCCAAGGCAGGGATTTGTGGCAGCACAGTAGTAAATCTTTCCTTCTGCAGCAGAAAAAATAAGCCTCTAGTAATCACTAATGAGACTTCAACAGGCTTTGAGGGAAAATATGTTTATAACAGATGTGATAGGTAGCATTTATACAGACAGTGCAATTTAGAAGCTAGAGCAGGCAGTTGGGAGTCTTGGGTTATTTTCCTTCTTACTAATATGCAACTGACTCACTGAGCAACGATGGGCAAGCAGTTTCCTTTTCCTGTGCCCTTTTCCCATCTTAACAGCTTTATAGCATAAGATCATGATGTGAAAGATGGGGAAGCCATGCAGAGTACACACACATATACAGTATTTTCTTCAGTGCCTTTGCATTAAAAGGCAAAAGTCCTTAGGTTAATTAGATGCAAGCTATGCTTTACAATGCTAGAAGGTACGAGATGTTTTGGATTCTTAATTGTTCCACAGATGAACTCTGTCATTTTCTTCCTCTTTTTCTTGGCTCATATCTGTTAATAGTTTACTCTAGTGATGTAGCTACATCCCTGTGATGTAGCAAGGCTGTGATGGGCTCAGGGTAATGTTCCAATTATGCGCACCCCGCCGCCCCAAACAGCAAAGGGGCAGGGTCTCCACCCCTGCTACTGAAGCAGCAGAAACCACACAAAAAAGGAAGTTTTAAGAGTGAGTGGGAATGGAGACATCACTCCTCCCCCCACCCCTCCAAAAAACCTCTCTTGATAGAACCCTTTGTAAGCAGCCAGAGCACTAGTATGAAATGTGTAGTGTGGGCGGGGCATAGTGCTGGTCCCACTCTCTCCCTGACCCTGTCTATTACAAAAGCTCCCCCCCCCCCCTCCCGGCCTAGGCTCAAAATAGCCCCTTCACTTTATGGTAGCTATGCCCCTGACTCATCCAGCTCACGTGTACTAGGCTATTCTTTTGGTTATTACTTAAGAGTTTAAAAAAACATTATGGTGTAAAGCATTTTAGGAAAGAAGAGCTTGTAGGACTGGAGAGTTTCACAATTTCTAGGTTCAGAGCTGAGGGTAAGGAAGCTTTTGGGCCACATGGGCCCTTCCTAACTAGGGTTGCCACTTTGACTTTAGGTATATATTTTTCCAGGTCATTCCTGAAAAATACATGTTGCAGGGCCTGCATTGTCACCTGGACAGTGAGTCTAGCAAGAGTATTCCTCAGGCACATCCTAAGGAAAGTAAAAAGTCTAGAGTTCTGAATTTTGATGTGCCTGAAGAATACTCTTGCTGGATAAGCTGGTCCAATAAAAGAAATATAAACTATTTTGTTTCCATATCTCCCATTTGGGACCAACACAGCAAGTACAGTGTCTCTAGCTCAGGCGTGGGGAACCTCAGGCCTGGGGGCCAAACAGTCCATAGCTAGTTTTAATTTGGCCTCTTTCCAGTGCCTAGATCTGGTCCCCAGATTCAGTTCCTACCTCTAGCCACCAAAAAACTGAGCTCAGGGTAAGGGAGTCAAGACGAGGGCCTGCACCCAAGGATGGGGGAGGGGCGGGGCGGGAGTAGACCCATGGCACAGATCCATGATCTACACCCTCATCTTCCTTAATGCACCCCTGTTCCTAACTTTCATGTGGTCTTTTCATAGCGGCCCCTGTGAGGGGAAAACGTTCCCTACCCTTGTTCTAGATTGTTCAGGCATCAGCTTTGGAAGAAGTAGAAGAGGAAAAGGATTTTCATAATTTACTTACATTTGCAAATGATTTTGATTCCAAATCCATTCAGCTCTTAAGTACTTTGCTCACCACAAGCTCAGCTCTTCCTTCTGTCCCAAAAAGGGCTGAGGTTCCCTCTCATAGGCTGGGAAGTTGATATCTCAGAAAACTAAATATGTTCCTGATGATACAAAGAAGTGAATTTGATTAAAGGTTCCCCCCCCACCCTTTTAGTTACTTTGCACTTACAGAGTGAGAAAGAGAGTGACAGCATCTGCCACAGAATGGGACACAGAGTTTTTGTCTTTTGGCTAGAAGACCAAAAAACTATAGACCAGTTCAGATCTTGTTCTAATGAGCTCTTAGACCAAATTGGTTACAAATCTCAAGAATTAGATCAAAGCTATTGAAAACTTCTCCTGAAGCAGAAAACTTGAGCACCTTGTATCAAGACAAAACATCAGCTTCCTCTGTAGCTCCTAGCAAAGAGCTCAGCATGATACAGCCTCTACTAATCTTACTAATTGGTGAATAAGACAGAATAGAAAGGGGATATTTATTTTCCTAATAAGCAGAAAACTTAATGCAAGATGAAATGGGGGAAGGGGTGAAATACACAGGACAGAGGCAAAGCAGGAAAACTGAGAAATAGCATACAGGTGTGACCCTTACTAATTCTTTCAGAAGGCAGTCTCCATTTCTTCCCCGTGTAAAAGATGATGTAATGTTGAATCAGCATGTTGAAGGGTTTATAAGAGTGACTGAAAGACAAAGGGGTAAATGCATACCATTTCTGCCAATAACGATGCCCTGCTGAGACAGCAATTAAAAAGGCTGAAATAGTAACACAAAACTTTCCAAATGGAACTGCATTTTCTTAGCTGAGTAGATGGCTTACACAGACTCTAAACGCTTTGTTATATGTTTTGGGGTGGGTTTTTTTAAATAGCAACACAAATGACAATTTGTTACTCCTTTATTAATCATTCCAGTACAAGACAATGTGAGATGCCTCGCAGAAAGCTTTGGTAATCTGGATTTTTTCCTCAGATTTATACCACCATCTTCAAAGGAATAAGAATCAGATCAGTGAAAATTGTTTAGCACCGAAGTGTACTCTGGGCAGCTACACTGCTGTCTTTGCACCTTTCTATAATCCTAGGTTTTTTTAAAAAACTGAAATTATAAACATAACACGCTTTTCATCTTCAAAGTCCCCTACAAATAGTGATGATCAGCCCCATGATATAAGGCAAGTAAATATTTGAATCTTCATTTTACAGATGAGGAAAATAAGAAGCAGAGAACGAGCGATGCCTGAGGTCATGCACAGAGCTTATTACAGAAATAGAACCCAGATCTCCTGACTACCAGGCCTGTGTATAAATTAGTCACCACAAGATCATCTCTTTCTTCAGCAGGAGGAGCTGTTCTGTCAGAAGATGATCTGACAAGTAAACATTTGCCAAACTGCAAGGCAGAAAGAACCTTACCATCTTCAGTCTAATGTCTTCATAGTTGAACAAATGATTGCATAACAGCAGCAGGTCAGGTTGTTTTCCCAACCTACACAAGAACTGGGCTAGAGCTTGAGGCACAGTGCCAGAATAGCTAGGCATATTAATATTTAGTAAAGCACACTCCAGTGTAACATGATTGGCTCGCGATAGGTCTCTTTGAAGTGACTTTGAAGTAACTACTTAAAAATAGATTGCATTAGAAAAACATTTCCCATAACCAATATATGGAGCCCATAATTCCAGGGTTCTTCCTTTGTAGATTACATCCACAGCAAAGGCGCTTTAAGAAAGGACCAATCCCTCAGGTTAGGACACCTACTTAGAGACTGCTTGCAAAACGGTGGCTAGACATTCTTTTGACTCAGTATTGTGCAAAAATTTGGGCAATTAATCCTTGAGTCATTGTTTTTGCTTTTTATAAAATAAAAGGCAAAACCTTTACCTTTACCCGCCAAATAAGAACAGGAAAAATCCCAAGAGATAAATAGAGTGGGGAACTATTGACCTTTTACCTCCCATCACAGAAAATGTTGTTGTAGTGATTATAGACTGAAGGGATTTTTAAAAATTTATTTTTTGAGCAGAGTAAAATTTCTCATACAATGAGCATGAAAGAGGGAATTGGGGCTCTTACCTGTGAGTCCCTATTCTGCTCGGGCTGGGCCAGTCCATCTTATGGGTGACACTGCACCTTGGCCAGCAGGAGGCAGAAAACAAAAAAAAAACTGCGCACGTGTGCGGTCACCCTCTACGCAACTCAGTTGTAGTACAGCTGACGAATCTGCAATGCACTCCAGAAAGGATTAATAGAACCCTGCAGGCCAGCTGCACTGCTAGAGTTTGGCCCCCGCTGTCGGGAGGGTCGACGGACTGGCCCAGCATGAGCAGAATAGGGACTCACAGGTAAGAGACCCAATTCCCTCTTTTGCTCTGGGCTGCTGGCCAGTCCATCTTATGGGATGTAGCAGTGCTAAGGTAGAACCGCCTGGAGGACACGCCTGCCAAATGTAGCCTCCGCTGACTGGAGGGTGTTTAATTTGTAGTGCCTGGTGAAGGTGTGAAGGGAGGCCCAAGTAGCCGCCCTGCACACCTCCTCGTAAGATGCTCTGGCTGCAAACGCTGCCGAGGTGGCTGCCCCTCGAGTGGAATGCGGCCAAATCTTCTGTAGTGGAACCTTTCCCTTGGCTTTGCAAGCCTCAGTGATGCAAGCCACCACCCATCGATATATGACGGCCTTGGAGGCCTTAGAGCCTTTAAGTCCCGGTCTTATATTGACCAACAGGACGGAGGATGAGCAGAAAGAGGCTGTGCACTTGATGTAAATTCGCAGAGCCCGCCTGACGTCGAGGCAGTGCCAATCTCTTTCCCTGGGATGTGACACGTTGGGGCAGAATGATGGCAAGATGATTTCCTGGCTCCTGTGGAACAGGGAATTCACCTTTGGTAGGAAGGCCTAGTCAAGGTGAAGCACTACCGAGTCCTGGTTGAAGCAGCAGAAATTTCTCTTTATAGACAGCGCCCCCAGCTCGGACATGCACCTAGCGGAAGTGATGGCAACCAGAAAGGCGACTTTGATTGACAGGAAGAAGAGGGACACCCTCTTGAGGTGTTCGAAAGGGGGGGGGGCGTGGAGAGCTCCTAGAACCAGGTTCAGGCTCAAGGATGGAAACCTGTGGACTACTGGGGAGAGACAGGGCCTTGGCCCCAGTTAGAAACCATCTGATGAGGGGATAGCCTGCTACCTTGAGGCCCTTGGCGGGGAGGAAAACAGAGTCTAGGGTGGCCACCTGTCTCAAGAGAGTATTGGGCTTTAGACCACTGTCAAGTCCCTCCTGTAGGAACTTGAGGATCTGTGGGATGTGGACCTGCTCGGGGTCCAAGGACTTCCTCTGGCACCAGCCCCTGAAGGCCCTCCACGTCGAGTGGTATATCCTATGGGTGGAAGGCCTTCTAGATGCCAATAGGGTGTTCATTAGGGCCTTGGAAAATCCGATACCTTCTAAGGCCAAGTGCTCAATTTCCAAGCAGCTAGCCTCAGGTGGGCCAAACCCTTGAAGAGGAAGGGGCCCTGGCTGAGGAGGTGTGGGACTTGTGGGAGGAACGGGAGAGGAGACTGCTAGCTCGATTATGTCCGAGAACCAAGGCCTCCTCGGCCAGAATGGAGCCACGAGAATGATGATGGCTCTCTCTGACCTGGCTTTCTCTAGAGTTCGACTGATTAGGGGGAATGGGGGGGAAACGTACAGAAGCCCTGGAGACCAAGGGGAGCAGAGGAAATCCACGCCCTGGGATCAGTGGGCTCGAGTTCGGGAGAAGAAGAGAGGGATCTTCACGTTGTGGGGGGATGTGAAGAGGTCCCACTGTGGGTTCCTGAGGGTTGATCTGATGAGTTGGAAGGCCTCCGAGCACAGAGACCACCCTCCTGGATCCAGACTGTCTGCTGAGCCAATCCGCCTCTGTGTTGTCCTCTCCTCTGATGTGGAGAGCTCTGAGCGACAGGAGGTGGTTTTCCGCCCAGGTTAGGAGACACCTGGCCTCTGTATGAAGTGTTTGACTCCTCGATCCACCCTGGTTCTTTACGTACGCCTTTGCCGTGGTGTTGTCTGTAAGGACTAGTACGTGAGAGTTCCAGATGTGTGGGAAGCTCATCGTTTTGAGCTCGAGAAGGTTGATGCTTTTTGTTGACTCCTCCTCAGACCAGAGCCCCTGCGCGGTCAGGGATTGCAAGTGGGCTCCCCACCCGGTTAGACTGGCGTCCATGGTGATGGTTACCCTCTGGGTCTCGGAGAGTGGGGAGCCCTGCTGGAAGGGCTTGCTGGTCAGCCACCAGAGCATGGAGGTCTTGAGTCTGAGTGGAAGGCAAATCCAGTGGTTGAAACCATGAATGAGGTGAGTCTGCCATGGCCTGAGGAGCTGTTGAAGTGGGCGGAGATGAAGAGGTTGTGGTGGACACTTACCATGGAGAGAATTCAGGCGGAAATACGTTCAGATCTGGAAGGGTTTTATGCGGTGTGGGACTATATTTGGGAACTGATCCAACCTGAGATTGAGTCAAATGAGAGAGAGCTTCCACTATGTTTAACAAAAATATGAGAAGTTATTGATAACACTGATAAAAGAATAGGGACCGAAACTGTAAACATAGGTCCCCTTGAGAATTTTACTAGTTAAGATATTTATGTATTATATTGGTTATTGGATAACTTTGGAAAACAATAAAGAGATTTATTTTTATTTTTTTTAAAAGGAAGTGGGCGGAGATGGAAGCATGCCCAGGCGATCTGTTGCGTGCAGGATACTAGACCACCTAGAAGACTTGCCAGGGACTTAAGTCGAAGTGTGGTGCTAGACACAAGGAGCCTTATCCTGCCCCTTAACTTCTCCTGGCGCGGGATGAAGACCCTGTCCTTTGCTGTGTCTATTATGACCCCTAGATGTTCCAAGTGCTGACCGGGGACTAGGTGGCTTTTCTGGCTGTTGATGAGGAAGCCGTGTGCCTCAAGGTATTTAGCATTCTCTGTACGGCCCTCATGGCCTTGGTCTTGGACGACGACCGGATGAGGAGATCGTCCAGGTAGGGATGGACATGAATCCCCTCCAGGCGGAGGTTTGCCACGAGAGGTACCAGGATCTTGGTAAAGGTGCGGGGTGCTGATGCCAGGTCGAATGGGAGGGCGGTGTACTGCCAGTGGGTCCCGTCGTACACAAACGTGAGCCATTTGCGATGGCTGGGAAGGATGGGAACGTGTAGGTATGCTTCCTTCAGGTCCAGGGACGCCAGTCAGTCCCCTGTACGAACTGCCTGGCATATGGTTCTCAGGGTCTCCATCCGGAACCTCCTCTTCCTGACTCAATGGTTGAGGTGTTTGAGATCGAAGACGGCCCTCCACTCACCAGCCTTCTTTGGTACTAGTCAACGGTTGAGGTGTTTGAGATCGAGGACGGTCCTCCACTCGCCAGACTTCTTTGGTACTAGAAAGCGGATGGAGTAGAGACCCTGCCTGCGTTGGGCCGCACAGACTGACTTGATGGCTCCTATGGCGTGCAATCAATGGATCTCCTCGAGCATGGCTTGGCGTTTCTGCGATCTGGAAGATACGGGGGAGGGGAGGAATCTGCTTGGAGGGGGAGAGGAAAACTCGATCGAGTAGCCCCAAGTTATGCTCTCCGCTACCCACGCATCAGAGACTGAAGCCTCCCAGGCTGGAGAGAAAGCCTGGAGCTTGCCTCTGATGCGTGTGGAACGGTCAGTCCTGCTTCCTTTGGGGGGGGACCCCCAGAGGATCTGTGGCGAGGGGGGCCCTTGTATTTCTTTTTCCCTTGCCAGCTGGACTTGTTCCTGGACTGTCTGGGGAAGGGGGCTTGCGCCGAACCCCTTCGAATAGCAGCTGAGTCCCCCGTGAATCGGCCGGGGCGAAAGGAGCTCTTCTTGTTGAGTACATGCTGCAGGGTAGTGCGCTTGGCTTTGTCGTTGGCATTGGCCAAGACCTTCTCCAGACAGGTGCCGAAGAGCTTGTGCCCCTGGTACGGTCCATCCTCATCAGGTTTTTGGCTGTAGGGTCCCCGTTCCAGGACCTCAGCCAGAGACGTCTGTGAGCGGCGACGTTTGAAGCTGCTGCCCTAGAGGCGGCCATCAGGGTATCTGTAGAGGTATCAGCGATGAATGAGATTCCCAGCATTATGCGGGACGTGAGGACCTTTGCCTTCCTCTCGGAGACGTCCGGGCTCTGGACCTCCTGGAACCAGGAGATTAGGGCCCTGGTGACGTAGGAGGTCGCAGTCGCCATTCTCATGGACATGGAAGAGGCTTCAAAGCCCTTGCACAGGACCCCGTCTATGGCCTTATCAGTGGGGTCCTTGGGGTAACAGTCCCCCTCGGTAGGGAAGAGGGTCTGGCGGGTGAGGGAAGCTGCGGCCGCGTCCATCTTGGGTTGGTGGAATAGGACCCCTCTATGCTGGGAGAACACATAGAGTGGCTCCTGAGATCTAGGCAACCTGTGAGAGCGAGTGGGCTGCTTCCACTCATTTAAGATTAGCTGCTCGAACGCCTTGTCCAGGGGCAGGCCCTTGTCTGGCTTATGCACCCTGGGAATATGAGCTCTGCCGTCCTGATCGTCCTCTGAGTCAGAGGACTGGGATTTGTGGACCCTTTCTTTGAGCTGAAGGGTGCGGGCCACGTGCCGCATCAGGTCGTCCCTGTACCGTGTGGGGAATTCCCTCCCATGATCGGGGGCAGGGGGCTGAGCCCCCTGATCCTCCAACAGTGAGGGTTCCCCCTCTGAGTCCCCCAGCTCCCCTTCTTCTTCTGAGGAGGAACTGTGTGGAGAGGCATCGCGAGCCCTAGAGGGGCTGCGGGAAAGGGAGCGGGCTTTGGGGGGGGGGGGAAGAGTCCTGGCCGGAGAGTGGGAAATCCTCCTCGGAGTTCCCTGGGGAGTCGAGGAGACAGGCCATTCTGGATTTTGCCAGGGCCTTTGAACCCCTGGGTATGATCCGCTTGTTGGGTGGAACCCTCTCCATGCCTCGGGGCCGTTTGGTGACTTGGTGGGCTCCCGGTGCCTCAAGCCTATCCAGGTGAGCCAGGATCCTGCTCAGGGTGTCTGCCAGGTCCAGGACCAGGACCTAGATCTACAGGTGGGGACTGACTAGAGCCTGGGATCTGGGCTGTGAGGGCAGCTTCACCCTCCCTGGCGAGAACCAGGGCGGGAGGGGGTCGGGAGTCCCCTGGTCTTGCCCCCTAGCCATCTGGGAATCCCCTTGCTCCGCTGGGGAAGGAACCTTCCTGGCCCTGCCCATGCCCAGTACCTGAGACCCAGTGCCAGGTCGTAGAATCTGGGGGGCACCGGCTCACTGTCCTGGCAGCGGCGGCAAGATGGAGGCGTGTGTGTGTGTGCGTGTGCGTGTTCAGGCAGTGGTGGCGAGGGTGTGCGGGCGGTGGTTCAGTCCGGAGCTGCAGTGTGTGTTGAGAGCAGCCGCGAGGTGGGCCAGGCCGGGCCGATCAGTGTTCCTGGCATGGGCCTCAGAAACTGGGGTTACTGCGTGGAGTCGCCTCGGGATGTGGAGCTCGCTTTTCACTCCAACCGGGGAGCCCGCACTGCCGCTGCTGGAACCTCAGGGACCTGGGAGAGACGCAGGTCCCGGGCAGATGTAGAGAGGAGATGAATCCAGGAGCCTAGGCAAGGCGCACACTCCCGGCCCGACCGTCCGCCACGCGATCTGGACTTTCCTACGGCCACGTGGGTCTCCGAGGTGCCAGGGGATCCCTGGAGCTCCGCGTTCTCGGGCTTTCTCCTCTCTCTGCCTGCTTCCCAGGAATGTTCTTTTTTTTAAAAAAAAAAAAAGCGGCTCCTCTGGAGCCGGGCGAGACTGCTCCTGCTAGCGAGGAGGCAGGAAGGAAACTGAATTGCTTAGAGAGTGATCCCGTGCATGTGCAATTCAGTTTTTGATTCCTGCCTCCTGTTGGCCAAGGCGCAATGTCACCCATAAGATGGACTGGCCAGGAGCCCAGAGCAGAAGCGCAACTCTAGAACAATTGCCAGATTCAGAGCTGATAGCCTTCCTAAATCTGTTGGGAACTGTATTGACATTTTACTGCTAGCTGCCCTGAGCTGTTTGCAGGAGGGGCGGGGTATAAATATATTAAATAAATAAATAATAAAATAAAGATCAGCAGATCATCACTGACCTCTCTCTAGTGGTCATTAGTAGAACCACTCCTCCACACTACTGTTAAACTCACAAAGATCTTTAATTTTTAAGAGTAATTTTGATAGCAATACTGCAGCATCCTGCAGAATTCAAGTATTTGCAGTTTCACAAAAATATAAAACAACAGTTCAGCTTTCAGCTAAAATCTTCTTTTGAGAAATGCAGAGAAATTAATTTCTACAGTAAGTATGTTGGGATCTGTGGGAATGGTAAGAGATTTCATTTACATATTAATGCTACAAGCATTTAGTAAGGAGAAGAGGAGAGTTACTTAGCACCAGTAATGAGCAGAATATAAGAGAGAGGGTAGGAGGTTAAGTCCCTATGGGCTGTTTTGTTTTCCATAATTTTAGACTGTGCCTTTAATAAGCTGCTGCTCTCAGCTGTGAAGCTGCAGCCAGTCTTGTGAAACAAAGAGAATACTGACCTAGACAGGGGAAGGCAGAGTGGTGATATCACAAAGGATCCCTTCTAAATAAAAGCTCTTCTGAAAAAGCAAAAAAAAAAAAAAAAGTCATGAAATCTTCATGCACTGACAAAGAGAGAGAGAGAGAGAAATAGGTAGTTTTGCCTACATCCATTTATGGCTGCGGGGTGTGCACGGCTTCAGCCAAGTGGCTCCTGGCCTGGCTGCCCCGTTTGTGGAGGCGGGCACCCTGGCCTGCACAGGGCATTCTGGATTTTTCAGGAGTGCTCTGTGCATGGCCATGAGTGGGTCATGGAAGCACGACTCCCCACACACCAACTTCACACGAGCAGTCGGACGTGTGGGCAGTGGGGGGGCCATGCATAGATGTGTCTCGTTTAAAAACACCCTTATAAGAGGAAGCCCAGGTAAGTATCTCCATGAGTAGCTGTATCCCAAATTAAATGTTTTAAGTTAAGTGTTTAACACCTGCAGCAATAACTCAAATCGGAGAGAGGAAGTGGTTGTCACAGTAGCCTTCCAAATTTGCACAGTAACAAAATTGAAACACAGCTTGGGAGAAATATTGGAGCAAAGTGTGGTGCTCTTCCACATACTCGCCTACCAATGTATACCATGGAAGGTCTTCATTAGCTCCTTTCTCACAACTTTACCTGCTACAACAGAAATCCCTCAACCTTTGTCAATTATTCCATTCTGCACACTGCTTTTGTTTAAGTTAGAAAACCTATGTTTAAAAAAAAACACAACCAAACACAAAATGAAGCACTTGTGCGTACACATTTTATAAGCAGCAAAATGTGAATTTTCACATCTTACCAGATTTCTGCCTGTCAGAAGCTTGTTAGAAAGGAGACTGACTGTGACTGTGACTCATGAACAGAGATTTCCAGTCACACTTTCTCTGCAGGATGCTGTATAATAATAGTACATGTCACTCCGCTCTCTGCCAAATGTTTCATTTGCCAGTGAAATTTCATACTTCCAACTTTAAAAGCTTTTTTTTTTTAAAAAGGGGGACAATTCCCACCTAAAATATCTAATCAAAATGAAAAGTAATATTTATAATTATCAAAAGTCTGAATCTATGTTGTATACAATTTAAGGGTAAATTGATTCTCAGTTTAGGGCAGATGTGATAAAATGGTGTCAATGGAAGCATACACCCATGGAAGCAGAAAAATGATATTAGACTTTGGGGTTCTTGCTTCTAGGTTCAGAGCAGACAGGCCTACCCTAAGGAACTAAATAAGCTTATTTTCTTCTGTGTGCAAAAAAGGTGTGACCTTGCTGGCTGGCTTATAAAGAACTGGGTGGGGTGGGGGGAGGGGAATGGTGTTTGGAAAGTGTTCTCAGAGCTGGAATCGAGTCCTAGGGGTTAGGAGAATTGAGACCTATCTCAGCATTCCATACTCTTGGTCAACATCTGGCCATACACAGAATATTAACAAAACCACCAAAAACTTTGCACATACACCTCCAATGAGTAGTAAAACAAAATTTCACACTGAAAATCAGCAAGTCACCAACTCGTGGAGAAAAAAGCCTTCCTGTTCAGACTGGCTGCAGCATTCATAAATATTGATTTACGTAAGCTATGCCCATTTTTATCCCAGGCTGACCTTGCCATAGCAAGTCATGCCTTTGTGACTATGAGGTTTGCTTTTTTAAATTCCCTCTTCTGTTGGCTTCCACCGGTGCTTCTCAGTTGCTTGCAGTTTGTTCAAAACGCGGCAGCATGGCAGCTTATTTGTTTGGGCAGCAGTAATCATATTGCACCTGCCCCATGTTTTTTACATTGGCTGCCTGTAGAGAGTCAGATTGAATTTAAGATTGTGCTGCTGGTTTTCAAGGCCCTGCATGGTATACGTCCTGACCGTGGGCACCCATAGGGCAACACTGCAGCCCTGCAACATGCATAGTGGGTGGTGGGGTAGTGGGTGGAGAGTGTATTGTGTGAAAACGGCCTATATCCAAGACCTGCTCCTGTAACTTGGTCCTGCTGCTGATTGGCTATCTTTGCTCAAGATACCGCATGCTGTTTGGGGATCTCACCAAGTCAGCAGGCAACTGGGTCTCCGCTGCAAAGTAATTCTGCCTGTACTATAACATTTAGAGCAATATCCCTGCTAAAAGATGACTATACAGATGTGTGCAGAAACATTACAAGAACAATAAGCAGAATATAAATGTATAGCGCCAGACTCATTGGGGTAAAGCCACACATGATGGCCGGGCTGCCGTGGCCCGGGCTGGCCTGGGACATGGCTGCCTAGGTGGACAGGGTGTGTACCCACTGGAGCACAAAACAGACATGCTACTGGCCAGGCCAACAGCAGCACAGCCAAGGGGCGGGGAGAATGGGGAATATGTGGTCGGCCAGCATCAACCCCTGTGGTGCGCCCAGCCCCTCACCATGACAGGCAGACAGTGAAAGCCGTCATGGCAGAGGTGGTCCAGGCTGGCAGACTAGCCCAAAACCAGATCCAAGACAACCCGCTTTGCCCCAGTTCAGCGGGCCCTAACGTGGGCTGTTACTTCAGCTGGTTGTGGAGGTGAGAGCCCAGGCGAAACCCCAGCATAACCCAGGATACTCCGGCATCAACATCTGGTGGCCAGGTACCAAATGTGACAGCAGCCTAAGGGGCAAAATGGGCCGCAGTCACATCTGTTTTTACCCATGTTCTTCAATTCTAAGGGCATTTTCAGAAATGACACTCTCCACCCACCCACTATACATGTTACAGGGCACCCACAGGGTAACACTGCAGCCCTGCAACATGTATAGTGGGTGGAAGGTGGGCGGGTAGTGGGTAGAACATCTTGTCTGAAAACACCCTAATTGAGAGGCAACTGCCACCCATGTACAAAAGCTCTCCTTGTAAGGTCCTCTTTGCACTATAACTCTGAGGTACTCATTTAGGGCCAAATTATTATACCGTGTAGGAAGTCATGCTAAAACCTTGAGCAATCCAAGATTGTAGCTACTAAACCCTCAGTCTCCAAGATTTTTAACCCAATTCTGGAGGTACAGTCCCCTCCATTCAACTGGTAACAATGTGGTAACCAGGTCAGGGGACAATAGTATAGCAAGCGAGACCTTTGACTCAATTATAGCATAGACCAGGCCTATGATGCGGCCTGTTTGTTTGTTTCCACTTACAACCCATTTCATGCTGTGCCAGAAATGTGGGGGAATAATGGTAGCTTGTAGTTAGTACACTCTGGGCTACAGAAAGAGGTCAGAGAGAAGGCCTCTCACTGCCATTTCCAAATGCTTCCCTGTCGTTTCAATACATGATGTTAAATTACTCCAGAAGACCCCCAACAGGGCTTCCATTGTTTGCCAATCAAGACTCTGAGATACAATGACATCCATTCATATCCAGAGCAAATGGGTATGCAGGAACTGTTGCCTTGTGCAGAATCTCAGTTTAGGTTGACAGGAGCCAGTTTTTAGAAAGACAGGGTTTCAAAACACAGATTTTAACATTTTATAAAAGGCTTACAATGTGGGTTTTTATGATCAATCTGCTCAAAATGAATTCCAGACCAATTACAAGATATAGTACTGAACCTTACAGGCAGGTAACGGATTGCCCTGAAAGCTTTCCCCACTTGCTAGGTCGGATTGTCTTTGAATAGATTGACCTACTGACATCACATGCAAACTCTTTAATAAAAGGTAACTTTTTAATACTTAGAGAAACAGATATTCAGAAAAGTGGAAAATAACTGCTTCCTTTCAAAGACAACAATCATATTAAGTTAGTGTTTTTTAACATATCACTTAGCATTTAGCCCCAGAACACATGGTCCTGAGGGATACAGACACCAAGGTCTCAAAGTGCACTTGAAAATGGTTTGCTTCATGTTATTTTGTGGTTAAGACCAAGGATTATTATTTTTTGCGTACAACAATTTATATATAAAAAAAATCTCATGAGGAAAACAATACATTAGTACATCATAAAAAGTCCACTGCTGACAACATGACAGGGAAGCTTCAGTTCCACACACCTCTTCATTGCTTTGATTTTTCTACTTCAAAACTTGCCAAAGCAAGAACTTTGTCTCCAGATCCTATGGAGAGAAACATATAAAAACCATTTTTATCCCATCATCTTCAACCCTGCTTACAGAAACAAGGAGTTATTAATTGAAACTCTATTTTTGCAGGGTGAGGATTCCCTTTTACAATGTGAGCCTCCAAGTTGATACACACACTAGCAGTTGGCACACGTATAAGTCCCAGTCACTTCAATGAGATTCATGTCCTTGCTAACTGCTAGTACATGTGCATTTGGAGGATCACACCCCTAGTACTTTTAAGACATAGAAAAATAATACCACAGTAGTTTTAGAGCAAGAATTAAAACATTTCTGGTCTAAATGATTAAAAAAACAAATGAGCTCCTGTTCTGGCTTGGACTTTACTATATGCATGTCTGGAAAAGCATGACTAGGAGAGCAGTTGCAGGGTTGAAGGCACTGACCACAATCCTGGCTTCCTTTTACAATCCCAATTAGTGGATCTGTCAAGGCCCTTAACGACACAGCCACAAAAGAGGTGTTGCATTGTAATTTACACCCTAACCCAATCCCTCTCACACCTGTGCCACATTGATTACAACAGGAACATCTGCATAAAAGGAAGTTCAGAACAGAGGCTCACATTAAATGCTATTTCTACATTAACCTGGGAAGCACTGAAACCAAAACTGAACTCCCCTCCAACCTCCCAAATAATTTAAAAATACAGGACCTGACTTTGACAGCAAAGACAGAAGCAGCATTTAACAGCTGTATTGTTTGTCAGTAGGGTCCAACAGCAACAGAGGTCTCTGGGCCAAATGAGGGGGAAAGTTTAGCCCCCGCAGTAGTCAACACTAAGTGTTGACTAAGAAAAAGTAATATGGGTACAACTGAAGTTTAACCCTAAAAATTCTATCCTGGCTTAATGGCTATGACTGCATTCACACCTTGCAGTGGGCTGGTCTGCGCTATTTTGGCTCTGGGAGAGAATTCCGGGTGATCGCTTTGCTGGCAATCACCCGGAAGAGTGCAGATCAGGGAAATCCAGCTCTGCACTCTTCCAGGTGTTCGCTGGCAACGTCGCGCATGGGGGGCTCTCACATGGCCGAACCCCACACGTATTTTGGCTTCCGGATTCTCTTCCAAAGCCAAAATATGCGCAGCCCAACCCACCACTGAAGGTGTGAATGCGATCTAAGTCTATGAAAAGGAAAGTAAGCTACATGGCCACAACACCAAGAGTAGATTTTAAGCAATAAGAATACAAACAGATTTCTTCTCACCAATGTACTAGGAGGTTGAAACCTTCACAGAAAATGTAATAAAATAAAATAATAATAATTAAAAACAAAAGAACAACAACTTACCAAGGTCGCTGGAGACTCTTTCAAACTGGCTGAGGGCAGCACCTGCATTTGCTGACAAGAAAGTCTCATCCTCAGGAGTCAGCTAAACCAAGGGGGGGAAAATACCTTATTCATAAACTTAGCATCACAAATCTAGATTTCAAGTGTACTAATATGGTTTCTTTGTCAGGATAAAGGATAAAGACCTGCGTATACATGAAATATTTCAGCATATAGGACCTACAAACCTGCTGTGCTTTTAATGCAGCATTGATGAACAGTGCTAGTTTGACAACCCTGGAGATGAAAGTTGCTTCTAGTTATAGAGAAGTGATAGCAAAAACTGTGCTAATGTAAGCTTCTGCTGATTACACTGACATGCCTCTGTGCTGACTTGCTCAGACTAACTTTAGCCTTCACCTCCCCATTGGGACTGCCAACAAGGATGCCAGCCATGGTGCTGTCTGAGTGATGTGGACTCTTGCCCAAACAGATCTAAATTAATTTCAAAGACAATAAAAGCTTCCAGTTACTACCAACCTGAACTGCATTAGAACTGATGATCTAATTATGACACCCACTTCAAACAAAACAGTATTCTGTTTGTTAAAGCTAAGAAAACAGCATATCCAACACCAGACTTCCAAACTTGTCAACAAGAGAGAAGTTCCCCTGAAGGTGAAGTTCACTGAATATCCTGGATTTTTTTTTTCTAAAATCACTCTCTTCCATCCTCTTCAAGACCCTGAATCTAAAGCCACCATTTTTTGGAAGAGAAGGACCATGCCCATGACAACCAGCTGTACCTCAATTGGAAGACTGAAGTACAACTAATTGTAATGAGCTGGGACAACTGATCAACATAAGGCACTAGTGTCTCCCAGATTTGGGTGTCCTATCTCTGAAATAAAATTCAGATGAGATCTTTTACTGGATCAACTTCTGCCAGTGAAAGTATGAAAAGACATTGGGCCAAACAGGGTTCTTCCTTCTCTCTCCAAAAGCTTGCATACTCTCACCAACAAAAGTTGAGTCTATACAAGAGATCATCTGACCTATTTTGTGTCTCATCTCTTACACATTTGGGACCAACACAGCAGCCACACTCTCTAGACTGGCTCTGACAGATTCCCATGAGTAGGAGATTATGGTTGTTTTTGAACAATCAGACTAAAACATTCTTAACAGACAGAATGGATGACTCATTGTCATTAGGGATGGGCGAACAGATCACGGTTCGGATTTGGCCGTGTTCGGTTCGTGTGTTCGGGTGGATCGCCGCGTTCGCATTCAGCCGTTCGGTTCGGCCGCGTTCGGTTCGTGTGTTCAGGTTCGGTCGTTCGGGTGGATTGCCAACATCGCGTTCGGCCTAAAAATATCGCGAGCGCGCGGGAAGCCGGAAATAGCGCCGGAAACCGGAAATTCGTGTGCGTGTGGAGCTGTGAGGTGAGTGGGTGTGTGTTTGATTTGGTGGCTGCTTGGTTCGTGTGTTTTGGCTGTGATTGTGTTGGGTCTGGCTGGTTGGTGTGCGTTGTTATTGTTATTATTATTATTATTAACAAACATTTATATAGCGCCAGCAGTGTACCTGGCACTTTACAAAGTAATAAAATAGACACGGTCCCTGCCCCTAGGGCTTACAATCTGAG